>APFE030135248.1:0-12273 GCA_000404065.3 Pinus taeda
CATGTTGCCCCTGGATTCCACAAAAAACATCGTTTAGGGCCTCAAAACGGCTCCGGAAGTTCAGGACCCGAAAAACTGCTAAAAATAGTAAGTTGTGCTATAATTAAGGAAACTGAAAATACTGAAAGAGACAATGATGGGGCTCCAGATGGAATTGGCAGGTGGCCACCAATATCCACCTGGATCAGAAATATTCCATTAGAAACCCTCAAATCTTGAGAATGTATCTAGGTATTCATCTACTAGAGAGAAATTTTGATTACATTACTTATCATCATATTCCTAGGCACATGAATACATTAACAGATGCATTAGCTAATTATGTGTTGGATAGACATTTTCAAAACATGTAAAACTCAAAAGCAAAAACATTTGTACCATAGTAAGAAAAGAAGTACAACATATGTGTGTGTGTGTGTGTGTGTGTGTTCCAGTAATGTTTCTCATTCATCAAAACCTAAAAAAATAATATGTGTGTTTGATATACATTCGTGTCTTGCAAGACTCAAAAATATGGAAAGCTAGACCTATGCACTAAATAGCATGATTCTCATGATAAAATGTAACTGTTCGGGCTACGTGAGTTAGTAGTCGACAAATCCAATCTGACACTCCATTGTATGCCTCTGTTACTAGAGAGGGACATCACCCATCCGAGCATACTCTGAGATCCCATGGGTCAAACCCTCGAGATTTCTTGCAATCTCCTCCTCGTTGTCGCTCCCCTCCTAATAAGAAGCAACATCAAACTGCTGAGTGACACACCTGGCAATTGGAGCCATCCTAGCAAGGCATTCTGGTCCAACATCTACATTCATAAAATCGAAGTGTCATGAACACATATATTTCAAGAACAATAAAAAACATCAAAAAACTAAAATGTTGTTTGTTTTTACCTCCATCATCAAAATCCTCCCCTTATGGGAGAGGCATATATGGGTCTCCACGGATGTCGATATCGCTATAAAGCCAATCCTCTAGTACGATGAGTGGTAGTCGTAGCCACAAGAAAAAGGCAGGCTTGTAGGACATATGTTGGATCCCCATGACCCTGGGCATCAACTCACTCCAACAGACCATCCGTGGGTCTCGAGGCATTCGCGGATCCACCTCAGTTAGCTTGTATTGGAACAACGACACCCGTTCCAAGAAGAAGGTCACTAGCACAAAACTGAAGAAAATCTGCCTTAGGTGTCCCGCCTTAGCTTTTGATAGCTGGCGCTTCATGTTGATTTTCATTGCTTCCGCTCAGTTAAAGATGGTGGGCACCATGTAGTCAATAGCATGAAACTTCGACTTGTTAGTCTCATGCGGCGCTCGGGACTAACAAGGTCCCCGTGAAACCAAAAAAATTGATAAAAATAGGAAAAATTAGTATGAAAATGGAGCCTAAGGTCTCAGCTCTTACCTGCAACTGACAATTCAGCGATTGACCTCCTGGATCTCCTGCAATCTACTCCAGAAGAATTAGGGCACAAGTGGGTAAAAAGTTCTTCACGCAAAGGTAAAATGGTAAATGGTAAAAACTAATTACTTTTCCCACATTTGATTCATTTTTCCATGAAATATTAGGGTTTTTGAGTATTTGCTATTTTGGCTCAAAACATGATAATGCCTTGTCGACTTCAACTCATTATCCAGGAAGCTGGCCCAAAGATTCCCTTCCAGTACCTTAGAGCTTGCATGCCCTAATGGAACATTTTTCCCACTCGATGATAAGTTCACATCGTTGGATTTCGATTGGGTGATTTCACGAGTGTTCGACATCCGTTCCTTTATTTACATTTTGTAAAATGTGTTCCAGTACCTTGAGATTCATTGTCATTATTGGTGGTTTCTATCGTGCTTGTTATTGTTCACATCATTGACCAGTAATCAGGTGAATTCTTAGCATGTTCGACTTCAACACATTCATCCACATGTTAGGATTTGTACTTTGATTGGGTAATTTGGAGCGCAAAACCCTAGGCTAATATTACACAAATCCAGGTTGCAAGGTGATGTGAAATGGTCATGTTGATATACATGTCTCTTTCAGATGGATGGCTGCAACCATACTATGAGTTGTTATATGTAATCCTTCTCATTATTGGGTGGTTGTGACAATACCTTGGTTTCATTATAATGCTTTCTACTGGATGGCTACGACCATGCCTTGGATCCATTTACATGATCATTCTCTGGATGGCTGTGTTCATACCACGGTTCATGTATTATTATTCAGATCTTTTAGTGATATATATGTATCTATACTTGCTTGCAAGTTCTCTGACGATGGACTCCAGTTCCTCACACTTATTCATAAAGCATTTGACCCCTCACTCTAGTTCGACCTTCATGCTTTAGGGGGTATCTGTTACACATCATTTTGTCACTATCCTTGTACTCCTTGTCTACGATATTGGAGGACCTCTACATTTTTCCTGACATGCTTTCCTATCATGAAGAAACGCCCATTGTGTCCCTCTTCATGAGTAGAACAATTCCCTTTTGCATCAATTTCCAAAAATCTTTTGTTTATCCTAGTTTACAAGAATGACACTAATGACTCGTGTCCTCCATGCGCTGATATGTAGGGATTAAAACTATCCCTAGCACTGATCGGATCAACTGAACCCCTTCTCAATCGCGTCTATCCTCTTTCAAAAAGTTTTTTAAATATGGAGCCGAAGCTTCTAGCTCTAGAAGCTTCGTAACGAAAGTATGGTAAATGGTTAGGCCGGATGGAGTTGAGGAGGTCAGATTGGGCTACTTTCCCCTATTAGTATGGAACTAATCGAAGAGATAAGGCCTTCTCCCATGAGAACAGGAACCATCTCCCGTCCATCCAAGCTATATAAACCTCTCTTCTTCCCAATCGCAAGCTAGTCCTAATTAAGTTCTGGTTGGAGTTTTGATTTTGGATAATCAACAAGTTACCCATAGTTTGTAGCTCTCTAGTTTATGTTTAAGGGAGAATTGTGAGTTTGGTTTGGTGTGAATACTAAAGGGAAGAGCCTTGAGACTATTATTGTTGGAGCTATCCATGTGATGCTAGAAGAAGTGTGTGGGAACCCAAATATATCGGAGGAGAACAAAAACGTCAAGACATCAATTATAATCTCCTCTTGAACTAATATAAATGCAACTATCAATTCATTTCCTACATATTTATGGCTTATCTTACATATTTATGGATTAATGTTTCTTGACTTATTAAGTAGGCTGAATGCAATTTGTATGTTATCACGTTGGTTGTTTGTTGTTATTTACTTGTTTTAGGTGTTCGAAGGAAGGAAACGAAAGATAGTTGGAGCAAGGAAGCAAGATTGTCACTAAGAGGAATAGTGTAATAAGAGGTAGGCCCTCTTATTTGATTCTATCTTAAGGATATCTTCCATAGAGTGTTTGTTTGTGGCTAGACCCGCTCTCTCGAGCTAGAGGAATTGTTTGTGTCTACACTTAGAATTTACCTACACCACAATGCCCTGTATGGATTCAACATAGATTGGCTAATAAATTTCCATTTCCTTTCTATCTCTTTAATCTACATTATGGGTACATTTAGCTCCAAAATGACCAACAAAAATAATTTTAGCACCTTTCTCCTTCATTGAAGGAATGGAAAAATGGATATGATGGTTTCCTAGTTGAGTTGAGTCTTTGTATAGATGTTTTGTGACTTAACATAGTTTTGACTACCATCTGGAACAAAACTATTGAATGGTGAAATATGATCTTATTGTGCAGGTCATGCTATAGGGGTGTAACATTGAGATAAATGCATTATTTTTTTTATTAAATTAGAAATAAGAATTGTATTATTGTATATTTTAAAAATATGATGTCATTATGTGCAGGGTTTGTTTTTAAATCAATGTGTATAATGCACTTTCAAGGATTGGAATAACTCCTCACATAATTACGTAAAAGGTGCTAACTCCATGGAAGAGCATCTTCCTTATAAGTAGGAGGTTGGTGGTTCGATTCCACTGTTCCCTAACATGAATTAATCAATGATATTATATTTTATTTTAATTAAATACTTTTTATATTGATTTATTTCAATCGTGAGATATTTTTCTAGATTCGTTGCATTATATTGCCTTTAAAGAGAGAAAAGTGATATTGTATTGCTTTTAAATATACTGTTTTATTATCTCTAGAGAGATGATGGCCAGGATTAAAGACATATTGTCTCTATAAAGGCAATATGTATTGAATCCCAATTGTTATCTCTCTATAGAAAAAAAGAAAACTGTCTCCTAAGGCACTTGCTTAAAGGCAATATTTAAGACAATATATATATATTTTTTTGTCTCAACTTAAGAAAAATTACCCAAAAATTATATCAAATATTGTCTTAAAACCCCCCTTTATGTTGTAGGAGTAGCTGAGAAACCACATAAAGTAGCTCAAATGAACTCTAGGATTTATTTGACGATAAGAAAACTAAGGAGCTTGATGAAAAGTAGGAGAATGGTCTTCATGCTTACAAGTTGTAATTTTGGTTGGGACCTCCATGACGGCTTCATGGTTTGACTTGGTGGTTTCCAACTAAAATAAATATTGTGATGAATCTAAGCCTATTGTGGGGTAGAATGTGGCTTACCCTTCATCAATTATGGGAGTCCTTTTATCTCTCATCAGATAAGTACCCTTGCTAACATAAATTTGTAATGTAAACCATAATGCATAAAATGGAATCTATGTTGACAGGTTGTGTATCTATGGATTTCCTACTACATAGATATTATATATTTTGTACTACTTTTTTATGTTATGGTAGGATAAATATGCCTTTAATAGGTACCATAACTATGTAATGTTCATATTATTGCTTGTGTAACTTTAATGCACTTATAATGTGTGTAAGGAGCATGGGGTAGATTGACCTATAGTCCTTGTTAGTGTCTATATCCCATATGTTACAGACCCCAATGAAATAAAAAGGCTAAGAAGACTAGGGAAGCTCACCCCTCAATGCCTTGGATAGCCATGATAACTAGTTTATTGTCGAGAGATATCAATGAGTTTAATAAATAAAATTGGTCTAACATAGCTAGGTCATAGAATCCCTAGGTTTTATGTAGATATTAAGAGGTATTTTTGAACGTGTTTTATACTTGGAATCAAGGAAATTAGCCTTAAGGGCAAGGTAATGACCTAGGTGAGAGTTGTATTCATAAAACATCCAATGAAAAATGTTGCAGAGTTCATTGAACAATTCTTGAATGGCTATATAGTATGTTGATGGATCTAAAGAGCTCAAATTTCCTTGAAATAAAGATGTTGATCGTGCTAAGTCAATTGAAGGATTTGGCAACCATGATGTATGTTTATTTGCAATAAAAATCATTAAAAATGCCTCCCTAGTTAGGAGAATAGGTCTAAAGGCCTCAGAAGAGACAAATCATGTGTAATGTCCTATGTGACTTCCTGTGGGAAGTTAAATGGTTACTAGTAGTGAGGGTGGAGTGATTGGGTGCCTTCATGGTTAGGAAGGATCTCTATACATGAGAAATCTTCCTTCGCTTCCTTGTCAAAGTCATTATTAACCCTCAAGACCCCTCTACCAACTTTCCTTCCTTGGAGAAATTGGAGGATTGACAACTTTTTGGGATGGAAAGAAATTTTGGGATGGAGTTCTTTAGAGAAACAATGTACAAAAATTTCTTGATAGGAAGGTGTCATCCTCATCTCTTGATCATATGGCTAACATACGGGCCATGACCAAGAGATATCTAGAAAGGGATATGGAGTTGTTGTATTTTAAGAATTAGACTTTTAATTTTCAATGATTGGAGAATTCTTTAGAGTCTTGTAGAAACCTCGACTGTAGATAAAATTTCACTTCTACTGCTTAACAAGAAGCCAGGGAATTGTTAAGTTAGTGGGGAGTACCTGTTAAGTTAGTGGCATGTCCGAATTAAAAGACTCAAAGTTCCAAATTTTATAGTTCCATTTTGGTCAATCAAATGGAAATTCCTCGAGGAAAAAATTTACAATATTAGCATAGAATGTTGTGACGTAATTCTTCATATAGTGACCTTTATAATGGTGTAAAAATCACCCCAACAAGATCCCATATATGAAAATTATGCTTGCCACAAGTGGAGCTACCTTGTTGGCCATGATGGTACTAAGTTGATGGCACAGGTGGACCCACACACATCTAGAACACGAGAAATGTCAGGAGAAAATTTTCATAGATAGACTTGTTTTCCATTCTTTTTCGAATCAAGTATTCGCTGCTTTCCTTTTTCTTTTTTAAAATGATTCACATAAATTTTTTAGGTTAAAATTATTTTATGCCAAAATTCTTCAAAATTTTGTAGAGTATATAAAATTGTTATATTTTTAGATGAATATGGCGAAACAATTTGAGTAGCTAGTAGGATTTTCCAACATTTCTACACTCTAGGATAAATTTCCATGCTTAAAATTTTCCCTAATGTAGACATTGAAGAGGATTTTAGATTGTCTAAAACCTAGTGCTAATTGAGGGTGGAGGAATGCAAAAGCCTTAAATGCAGATGGTTATTAGCCCATACCAAATATTAGGTGAGTTGAAATAGAGGAGATTCAATTCCTTTAACTTTGTATTTGTTTCATGGTTGTGGAGCGAGATGTTAGGAAGCAATAGATGATGAATAAGATTGTTTGGTAGCCACTTAGGCCATCATGTCAAAGGAAAGTTTGTAGTAAGTGTCTCTTTTTTTGTGTTTTCATTTCCATTACTAAAGAAAACAATGAACAACAATGAACTTACCTTCTAGCTAGATTTCCTCCTATTTTAAGTTCCCTAAAGTGCATATTGTATTCATTTGTGTGAATGATTTGTTGATTTACATGTTCTTTGATTTTCATATTTTAATAATTATCAAAACATTCAGTAATAAAATAGTTCTAACAAATATATATCATACATAACACATTCTCACACACCGAATACACTCTCCTCTTTTTGTTCCCTACTGTGTACTGCACTGCATTGCCTTGAACTGTTTCTTAGCTGCATGGCCATGCACGCTGGTTTTTTTTGGGGTGTTTCTGTTCTATGATTTTGATTTTGATTTTGAAGTGCTACTCGGGGGGTATCATGTCGATAAAAAAACACTATAATACCAAATTTAGATATTTTGTAGAGTTTTATAAAAGTCACAGTTTTAGGCGGTCAAAGTTCCAAGCAGAGAGTTTATTTAGAAAACGTAGACATGATGATTTCACGTTTTGAGTTGAATCTATTTTTAGTGTTTTAATTTCGATTTTAATATTAGAAATAGATTTAATATCATTAAAAAATTGTAGGGTATTTAAATTCCACAACTTAACAATTTTAATGGATTAAGAAAAGTCTTTTGGTATATGACAAATCATGTGATTGGTTCATTTGATGAATCACATTGGCTAATTCATGTCGGCTAAAAATTTCTATTATGTAATTTTTACCAAATTTGTTTTCCTTAATTCATTATAGATGGCATACACCTGAACTCAAAATCCCAAGAAAAAACCAACAAGACAAAATATTAGTTATTTAGACTAAATTGTTTCTTTATTCTTGTTTTAAAGTTCATTTTATTACTGTAAGGCTTTAAAATGTACCAAGCTATTTCTGACCGTTTCAAAAGCAATTCAAAGCTACCACCACCCACTCATTCTTCGAATGTCGGAAAAGGAAAAATCTATTTCTGACCGTTTCAAAAGCAGACGATATAAACACATTCTCACACACCGGATACTGCATTGCCTTGAACTGTTTGTTGGGGCGTTTCTGTTCTGCTTCTATGCTTTCAGTTGATTTCTTTGTTCTTTTTAATTTCTGGTTTCCTACTCTGCACTGCATTGCCTTGAATGGTTTATTTATTCATGCATGCTGTTTTTTTTGGGTGTTTCTGCTCTGGTTGGATGCTATATGTTCTTTTCTTTGTTCTTTTTGTCTGCCTGATTTTATTTTTGTTGCAGAATGTGAAGCAAATTTTTACTCTCTGTTTTCATTATTTCGCTGTCTGGTTTTATTTTTGGTCCAGAAAAGTGGAGCAGAAGATAGATGTGATTATTTTTAGATTTTAGATTTCTATAAACATAACCACTGGAGTGGACAATTGCATATACATTTTTGCCTGCCCTGGAACTGACAATCAGGTATGCATAGAGCTTAGGAGTTTCTTCATGGTTTAATAGTTTTTATTTATTAATTGTTTCAGATTCGGATTGTGGAAAATTGGAAGGGTTTTAATTATTGGCATTGTAATAGATAGACAGCACCAATAGTAATAGTAAGTATTAGCATTGTAAAGGTTTTAATTATTGGTCTCATAATCACGACCCTGTTCTTTTTATGTAGTTTTTAGATCTTTTAACCTTGCTCTGTATTCTTTTAACCTTGCTCTGTAGTTTTGGGTCTGTATTCTTTTAACCTTGCTCTGTATTCTTTTAACCTTGCTTTGTAGTTTTGGGTCTTCCTGGATTTTTAATTTTGATTTTTCTGTGAACAGATCAAGAATCCATGAGAGTAAAGCTCGTTCAAGAATACCTAATTCTCACTCAACAACCTGCAAATAATACGACGTCGAGTAAAGCCCCCAACTGCAGGTAGGCTTCTTTCCTAATTTTTTGGAGTCCATCTTGAATGATACTAATTTGGATTCAATTCAATCCTTCTAAAATCAACCTTCCAATTCAATATGCAGGGTCTCCCTTTATTTTTTTATTTTTCCTTAAACTTACAATTAAAAGACAAAATTAGCAGATAAGATAAGATTATTGTTCCTTGTTTGTTCGCTACACTAAAGAAACCTAGTTCTGCCTCTTCGTTTTATGTTTCTTGAATTAAAATAGTTGAATTAAAGAAACCTCCATTATAACTATATTTCCTCTAAGCTGCTCTCAAAACAGAACCCAGTCCATTCATCTCAGTTTTCTTAGTCCATTTTCCTTAGGTTTCCTCGGCTCTCACAGATGCCATAGGTTCTTCTTAATTCATTTCAGCCATTGTAATCTCCTTGCCATACATGCAATTGTTTGATTTCTCTCAAAATTATTCACGGGATCCATTCCATCGTGTGAAGCAGAGCAGTGCAAACCTCCATGGGCTTCAATTACAATTACCCTTCTATTTCCTCTCAGATTTAATCTCAAAACAAACCCTAATCTTGTAATTTCAGTGAATATTCCTGAGTTTCTATTTCGTATCTTGTAATTTCAGCGAATATTCCTGAGTTTCGTATCTTGTAATTTCAGCGAATATTTCTGATTTTCTATTTCTATTTCGTTAGTTTCTAACCATCAACCATGGAATTCTATTCTGCCAAAATTTCAACAAGATATTCGTAACTATTCCTGACTTTCTATTTTTTAAGTTTCTAACGAACAAGATATTCTTAACTTTTTCTGAGTTTCTATTTCCTAAGTAGTTTCTAACGAACAAGTTATTATTCTTAACTATTTCTGAGTTTCTATTTCGTAAGTAGTTTCTAACGAACAAGTTATTACTAACTATTCCTGAGTTTCTAGCCAACAAGTTATTCCTAACTATTCTTTAGGTGGGTTAATTTATTACTATAGTTTTATTCATCCAATCATATCACTACATTTATTCATTGACTTAGTTTATCTGTGCGAAAGTTTGTGGTTTATTTAAATTGGTTTCTTACTTTTATATTTATATGTCTGCGAGTTTTTTTTTGAACTAAAAATATAGTTGACTTAACCATTGGCTCTCAAAATCAGTCTTGGATGGGCCCTCCAATAAAAAGATAATCCCTCTAAAAATTTAGTTTTAGATTATTGGATTTCTCTAAATAATTTTCAATTATATTTTTACATTTTACAAATATGTTTTTTATTTATATCTTATAACTTATGTTACATCTTGTTTTTACATCAGTACTGTTGTTAAGTTAAATGCATTTTAAATTGTATATTCATACATTTAATTTATTTTAAATAAATTTTGTTACATTTAATTGATTTTAAATAATTTTTGTTATATTTAAATTTTTATTAATAGCATTTAATTTAATTTGTTTTTGAATGATTTCTTTATTAATATTGTTTAGTTTAAGTTAGTTTTTAAAATGATTTTCAAATTTAAATATTTAATATGTTATTAATTTCTTCACTATATTTATTAATGGTACAATGTAGTATGATATATTGTTTTGAATAAAATAACATAATGTACAAAGAAAAATGTTTGAATTTATATAATATAAAGTGATAATGTTGTTATATTTAAATATTTATGATAAAATTAAATTCTAGTGTAAATGTTTTTTAAGATTGTTCTTGAATATATATTTTATTAAAATTTTCACTACAACATGTATATATATAAACTCTTAGGAATCTAGATTGTGTTAGACTAGGCTAGGTTAAGTTAGAGTGGGCTAGGATAGACTAAATTGGACTAGGCTACACAAGGTTAGAATAAGTTTAAGCTAGGGTGGGATAGACAAAAATAGGATAGACTACTCTACAATAGGTTGCGTTATGCTAGAATGGGGTAGGCTAGGCTAATATAGAGTAGACTAAGGTGAAATAGAGTAACTTAGCGTAGGCTACTAAAGAATAGACCAAGGTAAGCTACACTAGGGTAGGGTAGGGTAGGGTAGGATAGGCTACACAAGGCTAGGTCAAGCTAGGTTAGGTTAGGTTAGGATAGGCTAGGGCATATTAAGTTAGGTTAGGTTAGGTTAGGCGAAGTTGGGCTAGGCTAGCTTAGGTTAGGCTAGACTAACTTAGGTTAGGTTAAGTTAGGGTAGGTTAGGTTAGGCTAGGGTAGGCTACAATAGGGTAGGTTAGGGTAAGCTAGGTTAGTCTAGGCTAGAGTAGGTTAGGCTAGGTTAGGCCACACTAGAGTAGGCTAGGCTAGGCTAGGCTAGAGTAGGCTATAGTAGTCTAAGCTAGGCTAGGTTTGGGTAGACTAGGCTAGAGTAAGCTAGGCTAGGTTAAACTAGGAAAGAGTAGGCTATGCTACACTACGCTAGAGTAGGCTAGGCTAGGCTCGGCTAGGTTAGAGTAGGTTAGAGTAGGCTAGTGTATAGTAGGCTAGAGTGGTTTAGGCTAGGCTAGGCTAGAGCAGCCTAGGGGATAGGGTAGACTAGTTGGTTAGGCTACACTAGAGTAGGCTAAGCTAGGCTAGAGTAGGTTAGGCAAGGTTAGGCTAGGCTAGAGTAGCCTAGGGTAGGTTAGACTAGCTCAGGTTAGGCTAGAGTAGGTTAGAGTAGGCTAGGTTAGAGAAGGTTTGGCTAGGCTAGGCTAGGCTGAGTAAAGTAGGGGTAGGGTAGGCTAGGCTATAGAAGGCTAGGATAGATTAGGATAGGGTAGAGTAGGCTAGATTAGGTTAGACTAGAGGAGGCTAGGCTAGGTTAGGGTAGGCTAGAGTAGTCTAGAGTAGGGTAGGCTAGAGTAGTCTAGAGTAGGGTAGGCTAGGATAGGGTAGACTAGGGTAGGTTAGATTAGGCTACAGTAGGGTAGGTCGGGCTAGGCTAGGTTAGGCTAGGCCAGGTTACCCAAGGCCAAGTTAGGCTAGGTTAGGCAAGGCTAGTTTAGGCTAGGCTAAGTTGGGTTGGGCTAGGTTAGGTTAAACAAGGTTAGGTTAGTCTAGGTTAGGATGGGTTAGGCTAGGTTAGGTTAGGCTAGACTAGGTTAGGCTAGGTTAGGCTAGGCTAACTTAGGTTAGGCTAGCCTAGTCTAGTTCAGGCTAGGTTAGGTTAGGTTAGGTTAGGCTAGGCTAGGCTAGAGTAGGCTCGAGTAGCCTAGGCTATGCTACAATAGGATAGATTAGTTTAGGTTAGGCTAGGTTAGTCTAGGCTAGAGTAGGTTAGGTTATGCTAGCTTAGCCCTAGCTAGAATAGGTTGGGCTAGAGTAGGTTAGGCTAAGCTAGGCTATGTTAGAGTACGCTAGGCTAGTGTAGGCTAGGGTAGGCTAGAGTAGTCTAGGCTTGGTTAGGCCAGTGTATGTTAGGATAGATTAAGTTAGGTTAAAGTAAGCTAGGGTAGGTTAGATTATGCTAGGCTAGGCTAGGTTAGGCTAGGCTAGGCTAGTCTAGGCTAATATAGAGTAGACTAAGGTGAAATAGAGTAACTTAGCGTAGGCTACTAAAGAATAGACTAAGGTAAGCTAGACTAGGGTAGGGTAGGATAGGCTAGGCAAGGCTAGGTCAGGCTAGGTTAGGTTAGGTTAGGATAGGTTAGGGCATATTAAGTTAGGTTAGGTTAGGCTAGGCTAAGTTGGGCTAGGCTAGCTTAGGTTAGGCTAAGCTAGGTTAGGCTAGGCTAACTTAG
>APFE030135248.1:19200-53571 GCA_000404065.3 Pinus taeda
TAGGTTAGGCTAGGCCAGGTTAGGTTAGGCAAGGTTAGGCTATTTTAGGTTAGGATAGGTTAGGTTAGGTTAGACTAGGCTAAGCTAGGTTGGATTAGGCTACCTTAGGTTAGGCTAGAGTAGGCTCGAGTAGGCTAGGCTATGCTATAGTAGGGTAGGTTAGTTTAGGTTAGGTTAGGTCAGTCTAGGCTAGAGTAAGTTAGGTTAGGTTAGGCTAGAGTAGTCTCAAGTAGGCTAGGCTATACTACAGTAGGGTTAGTTTACATTAGGCTAGGTTAGTCTAGGCTAGAGTAGGTTAGGTTAGGCTAGGTTAGGCTAAGTTAGGGTGGGATGGAGTAAGCTAAGCTAGAGTAGGCTAGGCTAGACTAGGTTATGTTAGAGTAGGCTAGGCTAGAGCAGATTGGGCTAGGTTAGAGTAGTCTAAGCTAGGTTAGGCTAGAGTAGGCAAGGCTAAAGTAAGCTAGGCTAGGTTAGGCTAGGTAAGAGTAGGCTAGGCAAGAGTAAGATAGGATAGAGTAGGCTAGGCTAGAGTAGGCTACGTTAGGCTCAGCTAGGTTAGAGTAGGCTAGAGTAGTGTTGACTGTGCTAGACCAACCGACATGTCAGGAGATCTCCCAAGTAAGATGTCCCAACTAGACCTTGGACCGTTTGGAGTAGAAGTCCTAGCAGTGGGTAGTATGGTATCGCCTTGACTGTGGTTGCGTGTAGAGGTAAGTAAGATGTCCTTGTTGGAAGTAAGGGTGTGAACTTCTAGTAAGTCAAGGAAGGTGCATGAAAGGCTCTAACACATAGAAAGGGAACACATGAGCTGAAAGACATCACGAGATGGAAAGCAATATAGTCGGTGATCCAATGTGATGGGTTATACCAACAACACACTTTGATAAGGTTCATACAAACACATATGGAATAGTCCATACATACATGCGTAAATTATAGCTACATACATCATTAGAGTAATCATGATAGCCAAACTACAATAACAATATATGCATGAAACATGTTGACTCTATTATATTAAAAGAGTGAATGATCCAATCATACATACGACTATGACAACCTCTAGCCCTGATAATGGAACATTACAGTCACTGCTACCTGCCCCTCCAAAGAGATGTACTAGCCTTGCATTATGGAGAAGCCAAGGATCATTACAATACACTCCAAGCTTTCTTCAAGTTATATTGATCGAAAGCTTAGCTCCCAAAAACCCTGTATAATGAATTACGAGGTTCTATAAATATAAAATGGTGGGGTGACCCTTGACATTCCCCTTTGTGACTTTTCAACTACCCACATGACTCCTAAATTACACATGACTGTTACATTCTACTATTGACACTTGGTCTTTCACTTTACAACATGCTTACAATATATTTTACACATGTACCCCTATGAGATAAAATGGGCTTGATTTAAGCCATACAAGACATCACTAGGACTCAGACAGTTGTGGGAAAACTACCTCTTTAACATCCTCTTAATGATCGATGGTGGCAAGCTGATGCCAAGCTTGGTAGTCTATTATCATGTCCATGTACTATGTGGTGACATCCTTATGAAAACGAACCCTTGCCTCCATTGCATCCAGGTACACTGATTTGGCAGCTCTATCCAACTCGTTAGATAACATGCGCATCATGGTCTTGAGTGAAACTAGACAAGCAACATACATGTGCATAACGTCTATTCTCATCTATAAGTATGTGTTGCAGGCTATGCCCATCAACTGATTGATGTACATGTCCAGATCTAGTCGGACTTGGTTCTTTTCTTTCCTCTTAGTGAGTGTGCCAATGGATGGGATCAAATGCATGTGCACAATGACATCCATGCACCTGGACACTCATGCATGTGAAGCCTGAAGCTACTGATGAGCTACTGGAATTCCTTGTACTTTCGGATTTCACTCTGGATGCGTGCCTTCAACTCCACTACCTTTGGCTTCATCATCTTCAGCAAGTGAAATGGTGCTCCCTTGTACCTCATTGTCCATATCTGCATGTGATCGATAACAGTGTGTATGTCTGTCAATATGCATTCTCTCCTAGCACAATGCTACTTCCAACTGTTCAGATGGACAACTCACTTATGCACGGTGACAAACCTAAAGTACAACTTTTGCATAACTATATCGAGAGATAATACTTCATTAAGTATCGCTTTGTTCAACTCTGTTCTGGTGGATTTTGTAGCTTTCTCTTATCCCTGCTTGGCTGCTTGTAGCTCCTTAGCCATGCGCTCATTCTTAGCTATCAAGAATCTAACACTTGACCTAGTGACTTTGGCATATGCCCTGGTAGCATTGGCCAATGCAACTAGATGTTTGCACACATCAGAAACAATCACTCGTTCTTAAAATTGTGTAGGAGATACATGGACATTGGGAGTGGGTACTCTGCATGACTACACAAATCTATGTTGTGACTCATCGAAGGATATGTTGTGCACATCCACTTCTGGATTATCCTCAAGGATTTCAGTGTCTCATTGATCACTTGGGACTTGCTCTACTTTCAATTCTAGTGAAGCTTGTGTAGTGACCTCTCAATTCTTAGGCATGGGGTCAATGTCCTGATCTAGCTATTCAAATGAATCAATAACCTCTATGGGTGCAGTTTCATCAATGTGTGAATGTTTCACCTCCTATTGTTCCTATTCCTGCTCCACTTCCTTCTCTCTTCTTCACAGCTCATGTTCTTCCCTTAACTATTGCTTCAACTCCTACAACTCCTTTTCTACCTCCTCTAGCTTCTTCTTCTTCCTCTGTCTTTACGTAATCCTTTTGTCACATTGTCGCCTCTTCACCTTAATCTCCAAAGATTCTCTTAACAAAAGTGGATCTACTTTGAACTTGTATCTTTGCTCCACCTCTGCACTATCGGAAACCTTCCTCTTTCCTTTGTCAAGCGTAGGTCTGCTTCCCTCTGCTACTGTTGATGTTGTTGTTTTCTTCTACATTGTTAACTACTCTACAAACATTTTGACCGGTTCATTGAACCTTGAGAAGTTATAGCAGTATCTCCATTGGTATTCCTTAGGCTAATGACACACGTTGTGGATCCAAGGATGATACGCTCTCACGAAATGGTCCTCTCCTATGCAATGTGGGTCATATGGATTGAAACTTTTGGTGTTGAAGGTGAATCTATTGAATTCCTCTGTATCAGCCTTAGCATGCTTGAGATTTTGGATCTCATACAACCTGATCTGCAAAGGAAGAGTGGGCCAAGGTGTCTTCTTCTTCCTATGTAGTCTTGCTGATAACCCTGTTGAGATGTTGTATGCAACCTCTTGCATGACCAGCTTATCCATGGATAACTTCGGTAAAACATGTGGAACCTTCTCTGCATTATACTCTCAGATGAAGGTGCCAAGGGGTGAGGCATACCAGTCTGTTATGTCAATCACTGCCTCCATCGCTTCCTACTACATGCAACGCGGGCCCTACTCAAAGTTCATCCTATACGCTAGGGTGAGAAAGTGGTTTGATAGTTGTATTATAACTCCACAGAAGCTTCATTCGGAGAACACCCTACAAAAGGTGCGCACAAAGGTTTCTGAAGGTGTTTATGCCTAACCCAAGTGGGGGAACTGCTGACGAACACATATTGCATCAAGTGTGTAAGAAAACATGAATATCGTTTCTTGCTGACCTTTGGGCAAATGTCAGGCATCTGTTACTTGTCCCTTCAGCTGGAGAGTCAACATGTCAAACCAATTGAAAGGTCTTCCTTCATTTTCTAGTTGATCCAACACAATCACCCAACTCTATGGGAAGGTTTTTGTACTCTCTTGGCTGTATAAGCGTCATGCAAAGATGACCAAGATCTGATAGGCCTTTAGTACTATCCTTGGCTTGTAAACTTGGTTGGGCGTTTTCCTGACATAATATGGATATTTCACCCAGATCTTCAAGATGTCTCTTGAGTTTGCATTTTTATTGGGCCCGGTGAAGGGTGCATCCATTGTTACCAATAGCTGCAGCAAGTGATACATCTCTTGAAATTAATGTACCTTGAAGGTAGAAAGTTTTGTTCCACTGACACTGCTCAACACCATTGTCTCTGGATCAGTATGAGAGATAATAATCCATTGGATCATGTCTACGCATGGAAATGTGGGATACCTGCATGCAACTAGGTACAAGTGAACTTATGTATGTTGACATTGACTCTACGGTCCTCCAGATTCTCCTCAAAGGTGCTTAAAAAGATGTCGTTGATGTCCTTCCATTTCATTTTGACCTCCTTTTCTATAAACAACTCAGTGTCTTCGTAGATGGATAAGCTCATAGATGTTTGCTTGACTACATATTTAGTTGTGTTCTCAATGGTGTCCTTTAACCCTGCTCTCTTGGAAGCCATTTTACTTGTACTGCTAAGAGACTGATGAACACATGTGATACCTAGAGATAGAGCAACACTCATGGCAAGAAAATTGTCAGCTAAAAACCAAATGCAACATACCTGGATGACTGACTAGAAGATTTGCAAAATTTTCATCGGGAGGCTGGGAAACTGACTGCAAGAACTACACAGAACACAGTCTAGATTGTCGGTGGGGTGACAAACTACTAAAAATGCGCAAAGCATAGTCTAGATTGACCTATTGAGGACTGAAACTATGCAATGTGTAGTACCAGTTAGCATGACTGCAACCCAATATAACTGCATTCCGCAATTTTGAGTGCCAATGTGGCACTATCTATCATAATTGTGCAGAGAAATATTTTGAGGCTAGAGTGAGGTTGGCTCAACGCAATTGCTAGGAGCATGGCAGGGCCCTCCATCCCAGAAATGTGTAATGCAAGCTGGTAAAGGAAGGGTTGAGGCCAACGCAGCTCAGACCCACCGACAGACGACTGAAAATAGTAAAGACTGAATGCATGTGTGAAACTGCGTGTAGACATTAGTTAATGAACATGCATGCAATCAGGCAGTGCATGATTCAATAAAATGAGAAAAACAATGAAGTGCATGAAGCGAGTCACCGGAATAATGACCATTAGTGTAGAAAGTGTCACACATGCGACAACAAGGAGATGCAATGGAAAACTTGAAATGGTGTTTCTAAACGCTAACATGAATGAAAATCATAGCAAGCATTCAACAAAACCAAGGAAAAAACACACACAACTCGAAATACAAAAAGCGATAGAAAAAAAGAAGCAAAAGACATGAAAAGTGGACTTACCCTAAAAAAGTTGAGCTGAGTGTGTCGAAGGTTCCTAAATGTGATGGCAATGCGAGAGATCCAAAATCGAAGTGAGGAATGAGCTCTGAAGCGTCGAACAAATAGTTTTGAAAATATCGAGGCTTATGACGCGCATGCCACAAATCTTGGAAAAAGAGACGGCGAGAGGTTTCTAAAATGGCTTTTGCTTGTAACCCCCAACCGCTAAAAATAGATCCTTAAAATATAAGGATTCTTTTTGTTTTTTTTTTGTTTTTTGTTTTTTAATTTTTCCTTTTTTGTTTTTGCTTTTTCTCTTTTTCCTTTTTTAGGAAATAATTTCCCATGGATATAAAGTAAGATTTCTCAGTCCTCGAGGGAACCAGTGAACTCGAAAGCACATGAAATAGACAACAAGCCTCTCGATGACTTCTGCGCAGTTTCTGGGCTAAGTGGATCTTGTTGCCATTATGATACAAGTGTTGTCCTTGATGGCAACTCACTCAAAGGTCAATTCAGTTTTGGTAAAAGGCAACTCACAGTACAACAGGTATATTCAAAGGTTACAGGGCAATGGTATAGAGGATCAGGAAGATGGAACTGGGGTCTATTGATCAGAATAAAGAAGTTGAAGGAAGAAGATGATGAAAGAGCAGTTTAAGAGATACACGTAATTTCACTTAGTCCAAGCAGCATATACACGTAGAATAGAAATAACATATAATGTACACACGCACTCCCACAGAAGGCAAAGCGTGTACATGTTGAAAACCAAGGTTTTGGTCTGAGGTATTTGGTCCAAGGTATCTTTGGACTGTGATATTGACCCTAGATATTTAGTCTGAGGTATTCGGTCCATGGTATTTGATCTAAAGTATTGGTCTTAAGTGGATTTTGTCCATGGTATTGAGAAAGGCCAAAAACTATATAAAGAAGAGAGCATCATAAGGCCAAATGTGCAAGTGAATAAGATTCTAAGGAATACTTCTATCTGAAGTATATTTTATGTTGCAGGGTTATGTTTGGGACTAGATCTGAAATATTTATGTGCATCTTGAGTTCAATATTGGATCAGGATCATGAGACTTGAAATGACTTATTCTTGAATGGTCTAATATTGGTTGAGGCAAGATCTGATGTTTTGAGTCTGTTTTATTCGTTATCTCTCATGATCTGGGTTTGTCTAAAGTCTGGAATTGCAGCAAAGTTCTATGTCAATATTTGCATATCTGTACACAGTTTCATCTCAGCAAAAGAGCGTATACACGCAGGTTCCGTTCTTTCAAGTAGCGTATACAAAAGAAAGGCTTGATGTTCAGAGATGAATGATCTGTCAGATCAGTATTGCTGATTTATTGCTGTTGCTATTTTACTGTTGTCTGTCAATGAAGTCTTCTGAGATCTGAATGTAAATCTAAATGCATAAGGAGGTTGATATTTGATTGATTGTATAAGTAAGAAGAAGTGTTTTATGTTGCCTGCCTGTGTAAAGTTTTGTAAGTTGACAATAGATGTTTAGTATACTATTGGTTGATACAGTTTGTGATTTAGATATTTTATGATTTAGAATCTTTAGAGGCATACGTTGGTTGGATTGAAGGAAGTAGCATATACATGCAGGTTTTCTTCATTGAAGTAGCGTATATAGTATGACACATGAATTTTTGAGGTTTGAGTTGGTTCTGAATGTTGATGTAGGTTTCTGGGTTCAACACAATGTTCTGATGATAGTGATATGATTGTTTCAGATTAATTGCATGTTGGTTGATGAAGTTTGAGTTTCTAAATTTCTGATGGGCTATTGATGAATCAAAGTCTTCATATGTTTTGATATGTGCCATGAGCATCTAGTCTGAACATTCATGAAACGTGGTCCGTGGTGGAAGAGTGGAGATTTTGTGTAGGCTAATGCCTACGTACTAGTAAACATATTGGCTAATATAAGAGCTACAGGGTTGTAGCTCCCTTCCAGTAGAAGCTGGGGAACGAGAGAAGGTGGCAGCCTTCTATAGGTAGAAGCCTATGTACTTGTATGAGTCTGCACTAGTACAAGATTGTAAATAGGTTTTCTTATTATTTAAAGAAGACAAAGACGACAACAGCAGGTGGTTTCCACCCACATTGGGTTTCCACCTTAAATCTTGGTGTTCATGTGTGTTTCTTATATGTGATGGTTTGTTTTGTTATTACTGCATATGGTTACTATTTATATGGTTAAAGAAGTACTCATGCACTGATTAAAGATCAACATATGATGAATTGACTGAATCATAAGTCTGTTGGATATACGTTGGTTGTCTTAAATATAGTTGCATGTACACGTGAGTTACCCTCAATGAAGTAGCGTATATAAATTTGACTATGGAAATGAAAAATTTATAGATTTGATAATACTGATTCACCCCCCCTCTCAATATTATTTCCAACAATTGGTATTAGAACGGGGCCTTCAGAAGAAGCTTGATCACCTGAAGGAAGATCCATCAATATGAATAATCACAAAAGCATGGGATCCATCAGACCGCCAATCTTCGATGGGAACAAATTTGTTTATTGGAAAATAAGAACCACAACCTATCTACAATCTCTTGGAACAAATGTCTAGGAAATTGTGGAAGGAGGATATAATTTTCCAACAACAATTCCTACAAACACATTAGGTAAAAAGCAATATGGAACCAATGCAAAAGTTGTCAATACTTTATTGGGAAGTTTCTCATAATCAGAGTTTGTCAAAGTCATGCAACTCAAGTCAGCCAAAGAGATATGGGACAAAATCGTTCAGAGCTACGAAGGAGACTCTCAGGTAAAAAATTCTAAGCTTCAAACTCTCAGAATTCAGTATGAAACTCTTAAGATGCATAGTGATGAGAGTATAGCTAGTTACTTCTTATTTATAGATGAGGTTGTTAATTGTATGAAGAACCTGGGTGAAGAAATAAAGGAAGTTACCTTAGTTGGGAAAATTTTGAGATCCTTGTCTGCTAAATTTGAATCAAAAGTGTCTACCATAGAAGAAAAACAAGATATGCAGAATATTGTTATGACACAGCTTCACGAAATCCTAACTGCTTTTGAGATGAGAAAAGGAGGTCCATCAGATATGAGAGAAGCCACATTTAAAGCTTCAACAAAAGGAAAAGAGAAGGAAGAACACAATGAATCAGGACAACTTTTAGAAGAAGAAGATGAGGTAAATTTTAACAAAAATATTCAATGGGATTTTGGAAGGTTCAAAGGTAAGCTACCTTTCAAATGCTTTGCTTGTCGTAGAGTCAGTCATTATGCTGCCAGATGTCCTCTTAAAGATAAATATGAAAAAGGAAAGGAATATGCAAAAGGGAATAGGAAACAAGTTGTGAATAGGAGGAGTTACTATACTCATGAAGATAGCGATGGTTTATCTAATAGTGATGAAGATGAGACTGGATAAGATTACAGACTTCTCATGGCTTATGATGATTTTTGGGATAATTTAGAAGAGGATAGTGATGGTTTATCTAATACTGATGATTATAGACTTCTCATGGCTTATGACAATGATGATTTTTGGGATGCTTTAGAAGAGGAAAAATTTCATGAAGAAATCTCTAAACTCAAAATCTGTTTAGAAGAAAATAATATGATCATAGATACCTTGACATACCAACTTGCTGAAAAAGAAAAACACAGTGAAAAACTAGAATGTGAAATTGTGGGTCTAAGAAAGGATCTTGAGAAAACAAAATCTCTCAATCTTAGATTTGCTAAAGGATCATAAAATTTAAATGAAATTATCAAATTTTAGCATTCTCCTTTGATTAAGACAGGTCTTGGATATACTGAAGAAGCATCTCAATCACAGAAGTCGTCAACCTCCACCAAAAGTTATCTTGATGTAGCAAAGACCAATGAAGAATATGACAATCGTCAGCAAAAGCATAAACCTGATCACCGATAAATCATACTCAATTTGCTCCAAGGATGAATATCAATAGAAGCCACAACCAACCTCAGGCAAATCATACTCAATTTGCTCCAAAGATGAATATCAATAGAAACTACAATCAATAGGTAAATAGATTTGATAGGCGCGGAGACTTCTTTAATGGGCAATGTTTTTAATGTCATAATTTTTGGCACAAACCTACTCAATGTGTTGCTTACAAAACCATCATGACTAGAGAAGCATGAAATCAAAGGAATGCAATAGGAATCAAGAGAAGTTCCTATAATAACTTTTCTCCTCTTGAAAATGAAACAGAATGATCAATCTGTAACAACTTTGGTCATGAAGAATCTGAATGCAAGAGAAAATTTCGGCAAACACCTAAAAAGAAGCAAAAACCATTAAATCCCAAGATATGGATAAGGAAATAATCTCAAACAAAAAGATGTGGTATAGCCTTGTATGCAGAAGGACAAGAAAATCAATGGTACATCGACAGTGGATGCTACAAACACATGACAGGTGACAAAGAGAAACTTCACTCATATAATGCCTTAGAAAAGTAAAAGAATGTCTCGTTTGGAAATGTCACTCCAGCTATCATAAAAGGTAAAGGTTTTGTTTTCTTGAAAGAAAAGGATAAACATGGAAATGTTAAGTATGTAGATGGTTTAAAGCATAACCTATTGAGTGTTAGTCAAATGTGTGATCAAGGAAATGAAGTGGTGTTTCGATCAAACAGATGTGTTGTACATGAGCTTGATACAGGAGAGACCGTGATCAAAGGTACAAGAACTCCAAACAACTTATACATACTCAAAGGAGGACAAGAACAATGCTATGTAAGCAAAAATGATGAAAGCTGGCTATGGCATAGAAGATTGGGACATCTAAACTTTTCTCAAGTAAGAAAAGCATGAAGACTCAAGGTTGTTCGTGATCTTCCAGATATCAACATCCCAGAATATACAATATGCAAACCATGTCAAAGAGGTAAGTAAACCAGAGTTCACTTCATGGAAAAAGAAGGGTCAGCTAATAAGCCTTTTGAACTTATCCATACTGATTTATGTGGACCAACAAGGAAAAAGTCACCTCGTGGAGAAGAATACATTATTTTGTTCATTGATGATTTTTCTAGAATGTGTTGGATAAGTATTCTAAGCATAAATATGAAGCATTTTAAAAGTTCCAAGCCTTCAAAGCTTTGGTTGAAATTGAATCAGATCAAAAAATCAAATGCCTCAGATCTAATCAAGGAGGGGAATTTATATCGGATGAATTCTTTGACTTTTGCCGACAACATGGAATAAAAAGGGAATTCTCCTCTACGAGAACACCTCAGTGAAATGGTGTAGTAGAAAGGATGAATAGAACAGTTCAAAAAATGGCTCGAGGCATGCTAGATGAATCTGGAACTCCTGCAACCTTCTGGGGTGAAGCTGCATTTGTTGCCGTGACTATTTTCAACAAAGCAAATGTTCGGGTAAATAGCACTCAAACTCCACCTGAACTTTGGTATGGTAAGACTCCTACTGTAAAATACTTTAAAGTTTTTGGAAGCAAATGTTTTATCAAAAGGATTGATGAAAAACTTGGTAAGTTTGAACCCAGAACAGATGAAGGTATTCTTCTTGGTTATTCTTCCATAAGTAAAGATATAAATGTTATAATAACATACTTAGGAAAATTGTTGAAAGCATTGATGTTGTAGTTTATGAAGCATGTAGAAATCCGAAACAAATAAAATCAACAGAAGATTATGACAATGAGGAAAATGGGGATTACTTTTCCACATCAAATCAAAATTATATTGAAGAAGAAACCAATGGAGCATCAGAAGAAGATATAATGGTAGAAGACAAGTCTCTGTCTATGTATGTTCAAAGAAATCATCCAGAAACTTAAATTTTAGGGGAAAAGGAGGCTAGTGTACAGACAAGAAGAACTATTACGGGGACCTCAAGCTATCTAGCATTACTATCCTCCACTGAACCTCAAAATGTAAATGAAGCATGCAAAGATGAATGTTGGGTCAAGGCCATGGATGAAGAACTTGAACAAATTGAAAAAAATTACACTTGGGAATTAGTTCCTAGACCTCATGATAAAAATGTTATAGGAACTAAATGGATATTCAAGAAAAATCTGAATGAAAATGGAGACGTCATTAGAAACAAAGCCATAATTGTTTGTAAAGGGTATGCTCAAGAGGAAGGTATATATTTTGAAGGAACTTTTGCACCTATTGCCAGACTTGAAGCCATAAGAATGTTTCTTGCTCTTTCTAGTTTTTGGAAATTCAAAGTGTACCAAATGGATGTAAAATTAGCCTTCCTTGATGGAGATTTAGAAGAAGTTTATATTGAATAGACAGAACGATTCATTCTTGGAAATGATGCAAAACTTGTATGTAGACTCAAAAAGGCTCTCTATGGTCTAAAATAGGCTCCAAGGGCTTGGTATTACCACCTTGACAAATATCTACACCAACAAGGTCTTACAAAAGGTTTTGTAGATAGAAATTTATATACAAAGATTGAAAATGATAAGTTGCTAATTATTATTCTTTATGTTGATGATATCATTTTTGGTAGCAAAGAAGAATCCATGAGTTAGAGTTTTGCTTCAGTAATGCATCAAGAATTTGAAATGTCCTTGCTTAGTGAACTTACCTATTTTCTTCATCTACAAGTTCAGCAAACTAAAGATGGTATTTTTCTGTCACAAACCAAATATCTCAAGCAGATCTTGAAAAGGTATGGAATGGAAGATTCTAAACCTATATGTACTCTAATGGTAACAAGATGCAGTCTCAACTCAAATGATGAATCAGTAGCAGTACAACAGATCCATGATTGGCAGTCTTCTTTATCGAATAGGTACCTGACCTGACATTATGCATGCAGTAGGAATAGTTGGAAGCTTCCAAGAAAATCCAAAGGAATCACACATTCAGGCAATCAAAGGAATTTTCAAATATCTTCAAGGAACTCAGGACTTTGGACTATGGTATCCTAGAGATGCAGATCTCACTCTTCATGCATATACAGATGCAGATTGGATAGGAAGTGTTGATGATAGAAAAAGCACTAGTGGTGGTGCATTCTATATGGGTTCTAGTTTAGTGTCTTCGTTCAGCAAGAAACAAAGTTCAATTTCTTTATCTACAGCTAAAGCAAAATATGTGGTTGTTGCATCTTGCTGCACACAACTACTTTCGATGATGAAAACTTTGCAAAACATTCATATCACATGTACTCCAACCATCTCCATTCTATGTGATATTACAAGTGCCATCAATATTTCAAGGAATCCAGTCATGCACTCTAAGACCAAGCACATACCCATCAAGTACCATTTTCTATGAGAACAGGTGCTTGAATAAAAGGTCAAATTGGAGTATGTCCCCTACAAAGAACAGGTTGCTGATATATTCACTAAACCACTGCCCAGAGAAACATTTGAATATCTCAGACAAGAAGCATACATGTTTTTCTGACAGAAAAATAGTGTGTCAGACTCTTATATGGGTTCTCTACTAATGTTGAGGATTACAGTCTAACGATATGCTTTGTTCATCAATATTTATTTGACTGACAAATATGCCTTGATTAATGACTTGTTAAAAATGCACAAGTAGCACAGGTTCAGGGGGAGCATTAGCCTTCACACACATTTTGCATTATTGGCATTATGGTTGCTAATTCCAGCTATGGCTACAAATATTTATACTATTTGTTGCTTAAGTCATGTTTAAGTCTAGGGTGTGATATGGCTTCTCATACATTTGATTGAGTCTTATTGGACAATGATGTAATTTGTATCTCCACTTTGCATGGGATGGATGATGTAATATTTATTGTATTTCTATCATGTATAAACAATCGGTATATCCCCACTTGGTTGGGTGGATGAGTCAAATTTGGTATATCCCCACTTGATTGGGAGATTGATGTATGTATGAGTCACTGGTGATAGCAAGGTCACACTCACATAGTTGAGTTATAGAGTCATGTTATTCTTTTGGAAAATATTTTTTCAGACACTGCATGTGCTCAGGGGGAGCATGGTAGGTTAGTGCATCACATCATGTACAATGACATCAGAACATGCACAAAAAGGGAATTTAATTAGAGAATTCAACATGTGCCTAGGGGGAGCATGATCATTTTCAGTTGTTCAGATATGAAGAGTATCCTGGTTTTCCCTTTGCCCTTGATGTCAAAGGGGGAGAGAATTTTGGTATTGCTTGTTATCTATAATAGTTTCTACAGCTTGCAGAAATCAACACCATCATGGTTGCCATCAAGTCCAAAGGGGGAGATTGTTGGCATTATGATACAAGTGTTGTCCTTGATGGAAACTCACTCATAGGTCAATTTAGTTTTGGTAAAAGGAAACTCACAATAAAATAGGTATATTAAGGGGTTACAGGGCAATGGTAATCAAAACATCAGATCTAGCCTCAACCAATATCAAATCATTTAAGAATAAGTCATTTCAAGTCTTATGATCCTGATCAATACAGCAATATTCTTGACATGGTTAAAACCCGATTGTAATTTATACTTTATTATATATTTTTAAAATTCTATAATATTCTAAATTATTATTAAAATATATAAATATAATAATATTTGTTATCAAATTTTATGTATCATGGACCAATTGGGTCTTAACCACGTCAAGAATACTAGTGTATTGATCCGTGATTTATTTGTGAGCGGTTTCCTTTGGTGTTCTATCTGAGGAACTTACCCTGTAAATTCCTACATGTGGGGGACTTTTGCATATAAAAAGCTCTCTTTTGGCCTTAAGAATGTTTGGGCTACTTTCCAACGAGTGATGTCTTATGCTTTTCATGACATTAAAACCATGATTCAGCCTTATTTGGATGATCTTCCTACTCATTCACATAAGCACCGTGAGCATCCTGATCACCTTCGACAAATCTTTCTTCATTGTAGACACTATAACATTCGGCTTAATCTGCATAAGTGTGTATTTTGCATTGAGTCCGACCGACTTCTCGGTTTTGTTGTTTCGAAGGATGGTATTCATCTTGATCCTCTTAAAGTTGAGGCTAATGTTAATTTACCCCCTCCCTCTTCGTTGCATCAATTACAGAGTCTGCAAGGGAAAGAAAATTTCCTTCATCACTTTGTTCCTAACTATGATGAGCTAGCTTCAAGGTTCACCTGATTGCTCAATCAAGGAACTCATTTTCATTGGGATGAGGCTGCCCAAAAATATTTTGATGGCTTGAGAGATGTCCTCTTTAATCCTCCTTTATTGCAACCTCCAAACCATCATCGTGATTATTTCCTCTTTCTGGTTGTAGCTTCTAACACTATTGCTATGGTATTGGTGTAAGACGATGACGAAGGTCATGAACATGTCATTTATTGCCTTAGTTGCAATCTCCTCGATACTGAGACTTGTTACGCTCATGTTGAGAAATTGGATTTGGCTGATGTTCAGACTATTCAATGCTTTCGGTATTATATTCTCCTCTACATTACAACCTTGATTTCCAATTGTGACCCCATGAATTATATTCTGACTCGTTAGTTGCTTGGGGGAAAATATTCCAAGTGGATTGTCATCCTCTAGGAATTCGATTTGGTTTTCACTACTGCAAAATCGAAGAAATCACTTGTATTTGCTGAGTTGATCTTCTCTTTTCCCTTTGCTTCTATACTTATTGGTACTAATGAGAAGCTTCCTAATGAGACTCTCTTTCTGATTACCACTCTTGATGCTTGGTACGGTGATATCACCATGTATCTCCAAACTTCTACCTTTCGGTCTGCTTCGTCCAAGGATGATTGCCGACACATTCGGCATCAATCCCAACCTTACCACATGATTGGGGATACTTTATACTGCGTTAGTGTTGATTCGGTTCTTCGTCGATGTTTAACTCTCGATGAGGATGAAAGAATCTTAAATGACTATCATTTAGGTGCATGTGGTGGTCATTTGTCTGGCTACGACACTACTCAAAAGATCCTCTGCGCTGGCTATTTCTTGCCCTCTATTTTTAAAGATTCCATTCATGTTGTCCACAAATGCCACGAGTGCCAGATTTATCAGCAAAAAATGTAGCCCCCACCTGCTATCCTTCACCTCGTTATTAACATTGGTCCCTTTGCCAAATGGGGCATTTATTTGATGACATGTAACCCTTGTTCAGCTAGGGGGCATGGTAATATTATCATTTCTATGGATTACTTCACCAAATGGGCTGAAGTGATGCCTACATATCTAGCTAACAGTAAAACAACGACGCAATTTCTCTTCAATCACGTTATTTTGAGGTTGGGAGTGCCTCAAGCCATTGTCATTGACCATGGCTCCCATTTTTGCAATTATATGATGACTGAGCTGAATTCTAAATTGGGCTTACGTCACGACATCTCAACTCCATATTATACTTAGGCCAACGACCAAGTTGAAGCAGCGAACAAAGTTTTAGTTACTATGCTTTAGCGCACCACTGGGATGCACAAATCCAATTGACATATCATGCTTTTTCCAGCTCTATGGGCCTACGGAACCTTGACTAAAGACGCAATTGGATTCACACCTTTTCATCTCATATATGGTCTGGAAACTACCCTACTGATTGAATGTGAAATTCCCTCACTCAAATTTGTTGTCGAATTACTCCCTAAAACCTTGCCTCAAGAAGAGGATCTCCTATATCTAGAATGACTAGATGAAACATGTCGTCTCACTACTTTAGTTATTGAAGCACAGAAAAAGCGAGTTAAATCCCATTTTGATCAATCGATCTCTCCTCGTGCTTTCTCTGAGGGTGATTTCGTCTTGCCATATGACCAAGCTAACGATAAGTTAGGGCAGGAAAATTTGAACCCATGTGGCATGGGCCCTATATTATCAAGAGTGTATTACAAAAAGGGGCCTATGAGCGAATTGACTATGATGGTAACCCTTTGAGCAAGCCCCGCAATGGGCTGCACCTCAAAAAGTATTATGTGTGAGTCATCTCGCATGGTTACTTATGTACATAAGTGTGTTATTCATTTTTGTGCAATTTGGTTTGGTGTGTTTTTTTAACTAGCTTTCCTGCTTATTATGTCTTCACCTGCTTTGCAAATGTGTGTGACTCCTTATGTCAGTTTCATTGATGGTGCTTACTGTAGTACCCAAAATTTATCATCCGTGCCATAGGCTAGTTATGACCCTCATGGTAAGTTGATTGATCTTTAAGGTATTTGCTTGGTTCAAACAACTAATAACATTTCTGAATATAGCACAGCTCTCGAACTCTTGTTAGAATCCATTGCTCTTGACATTCGAGAAATGGTTGTAAACCTTGATTCACAACTTCTTGTTGTTTAGCTGAATGGGAAATATTCTATAAGAAACCCTCAGTTACTGAGAATGTATTTTGGTATTCGTCTCTTGGAAAGAAATTCTGATTTTATAACATATCATCACATTCCTAGGCATATGAATACATTTATAGATGCATTGGCTAATTATGTTTTAGACAGACATTTATGCAATATGTGAAAATATTGTATCATTGTAAATAGGAAATATAACACATATATGTTGATTATGTTTGAGTGTAATACATCAAAATCCAAAAAATAATATATGTGTTCCAAGTACATCCATGGCTCACAGGCCTCAAAATTGTAAATGTTAAACATGGACTACTTTGCGTGATGCTCGTGACAACATGTTATTGTTCATACTATGCGAGTCAATAATCGATGGACTTGATCCGACACTCCCACCATGTGCCACTGAAAATGGCAAGGAATGTCCTCGATCCATGCATACTCTGGAATCCCTCTGGTTAGGCCCTCTAGATTTTGAGAAATCTCCTCTTCGTTGTCAATTCCTTCCTAGTAAGTAGTGACCTTGAATTACTGAGCCACACATCTAGCTATAGGGGACATCCTTGCTAGTCTCTCTATTTGGACATATGCAATTACAAAGTCAAGATGTCACGAATACATATATGCAAAAACAATAAAAAACCAAAAACAAACAATTGTTTTGCTCACCTCCATCAAGAATGGCATGTTAGGATCACTGCGGAAGTCAGTCCTACTATACAAACAATCCTCCACTATTATCAACGATCGTCTAAGCCACACAAAGAAGGCAGGGTTGTAGTATATCTGTTGGTCCCCTCCCAATCTGGGCATCAGCTTGCTCCATCGAACCATCCTTGGATCTCATGGTACTAGGGGGTTCACCTCTACCATCTAGAAGTGGAACAGTGGGATTCATCCCAAGAAGAAGGTTACTAGAATAAAGCCATATCCAAATAGCCTCAAGCTCCCTGCTTTACATTTGGATAGTTGTTGTTTCTTGTTTACTTTCATTTCTTCCACCTAGTTGAAGAAAGTGGGCACCATGAAGTAGACAGCATATTGGAAGCACGATTTGATGGACTCATGTAGTGCTTCAGCCCCAACTACTTGATTGATGGTCAAAAGTATTACCTTCAATAGGAGATCATTTATGGTCATGATATCGATCTTGCCACTTGTATATTTCAGAGCTCCTGGGCAATTTTGGGCAACCAACATGTTTACACTCGCCCCAATACGACCTGCCTCCATACAGTTGGACTATTTCCCCTCTGCGAGACAATCGAGTAATGAAATAAATGTCTAAAGTCTCCAACTCCAACTCTTGGTCATGGATCACAAATACCTCTCGTCCGATATCCCATAGACTGATTAGGTATTGCAGTAGCTCAGGTTGGGCTCGTAGGCCTGGTGTAAGAAAGAACTTGAAGAGCCCCTAATTCCTCAATGCGTCAAGACAGTTTGGATCCTCCAAGGCCATTTGGTCTATTCTTTCATGCTCATGTTATTTCCACTAAATCACCATTTTCTTGCCTTGATTTGCCTGCAAACACCCCACATTTAACTTAACATCAGTTTTTGAAAGGGAAATTCTCGATTTGAAGCAATAAATTATATTATATATTACCATATCATGATTTTAATTTATATTTGGATTATATTTAAAAATATTTTTTGTTAAAATTTACATAATGTAATTTTGAAATGTTTTATAAGTATATAAATTTAACATTTAGATCTTCATATTTGAGATAGGTTAGATTTCTGATACTAGGCGATTTATTTTTTCATGATAATTCAATTTATCGTTAGTTTATTATTTATTTAATAGAATAATAATTGAATCACCAAAAGTAAAATCATTGGTATCTTTAACTTTTAGAATTAAAAATATGCAGTGGAAATACACCAGAAGCATCAATCATATGTTGCAAAAGCTATTGAACCCATAACTTCATCATTTCATTATCCAACAAATTTGGGTTTTTTTACCAATAGAGATACATGGAGAAATATAATTTGGAACATGCAACTCGACTCTCTCAGAATGGCTTTGGCCCAAGTAAATCAGCCCCAAGGAAATCAATGTCCAAATGAAATCACTCTAAATAAATCAACCTCCAACAATCATATATGCACTGTAGTGCTTGTTGAGTGAATTTCCAAGTCCAAGCTCAAGCTCTCCAAGCACTCCACCTCCAAGCCAAAATGAAAATCTTGTAGGCATTATCTCATCATAAGGGTGCAAATAATTAGAGACCAACCATTTGGGAATGGAGGGGGATGAATTTCTAGGTGGGGAGAGGGAGTTAGAATCTCACCAAGGATAGGGGAAGGTCCTCATCTAAAGGAGGGAGATAATAGGGATATGATCAAAGGGGAATATTGGGAGAGTTTATTGTTTTGAAAGCCTCTAGATCACGAAGCCTCTCCTCCACTTTGGGAAAGCTTGACTTTTAGGGTTCAGTGCAAGTATCTAAGCAAAAGCTGTGCTGGTAGCGCGAGCCTCATATGGTGCAACCTGCCATCAACATGAGAGGGCAGTGTCATAGTCGCACTAACCCAGAAATTAGGGTTTTGACTCTTGAGCTCATTTTTCTTAGAAAAGGCTCAAGGAAAATTTTCATTAGTTCATCAGGGAGGATCTGGACTGCATATCAAGATGGCTAAACTATGTAGTTGTCAATTTTTTGGCACTCTAGGGTATGGCATAGAGAAGTGCAAGAGGTGTGAAAAAATATTGTGTAATATAGATGCCCCCTAAAACATGAAGGCGAAATAGGGAGTGGTGGCTGAGATGTTTCACGAGTTAGTGCAAGGACTAGAACAAACACAATTAAGAGACCTAGAAATCAAGGATGCATATACATGTACATATATGATACCTCTGTCATATATATCAAAACATGAATCCACGGTATGGATGCAAACAATTGGATAGAAATAACCATGTGAAAAGATCCATTGTATGGGGATAGCCATCCGGATAGAAATATGAAAAGATCCACGGTATGGGTGCAACCACCCGATATAGAAGGATCATCATCAACAAAGATATAAGGTCCCACAGTATCGTCACAGTCATCTATATAAAGGAAACATGTAGACAATCATGAATAATACATAACTCCACGCACCCTGAGTCATATCAGACAAAACTCATGGTCTTGTGCTCCATCCCAACCCAATCAAATTACAGATTCTAACATGTGAATGAATGCATCAAAGTCGAACACGCTAGGAAACGACCTGATTATCGCCCAATGATGTGAACCATTAATAGGCACGAGAGAATCCACCAATAATGGAAATGGTTGTCAAGGTACGACAGTAAAATCCGTGAATGTGAAAAATGAAACTGAAGCTGAACACTTGTGGAATCATCTGCTTGAAGGCCAATGAAGAAAAACTTTCGTCGAATGTGAAGAACTTGCCATTAAGGCATGCAAGCTGTAAGGTACTGAAAGGGAGTTCCTACGTCATCTCCCTCGATAATGAGTTGAATTAGACAGGAAATGACTTGTCCAAGGAGGGCCATAATGATTCCCTCATCATCGACATGAAACAAGGAATAAAGTGGAATAAACGAGTATGATCCAAGACTATGGCAAAAGGTCAGAATGCATAGCTAGTAAAATGTAGATAGGACTTCTCTTGAACATATTGGCGACAAGGCTCCGAAGTGTGGCAACATTTGGCTCAACATAGGACTAAGGGTCATGAAAACGAAGTGGAATAGTCAGATGAGAGGCAAAATGGATCACCCAAACCCATAAGTACAAGTAACTGAGTGAGGATATCCCAAACCCGACACAAGAAACATATGAGTGTCATTTTAATGAGCAACATGCTGCCTATACAAGAGATGTTTCACTTTTAGTTTTTCCCCACTATTTCTTGTAAGTACCCCAATTATTTTTAATCACAAGCTTGAAGGGGATAGCATATACTTTTCATATAAGTTCATTCTTTGAATAAATCCATCCTAGTAAGTTTTACGAGTCCTAGGAAGGAGAAACCTGGTCTCATCGTGGTGACAAGTCTTTCATTTCTTAATTTTTACAAGTCCGACAGAAGAGTAACTCAGTGTATTTTTCATATTTATCACATGCCAAAGCCCACCATCAAAGGGCATGCCATTATGAATTCCCCACCTATTTTCCATGGTTTGAAAGATCTTTAACTCGATTTCCTTTGATGACTTGTTGTACTGGAAGGCTAGGGGATGCATTGGATGTTATTAAGGAATGTAAATGTTCTCCATTTTGGGTTTGGTCTCCCTATATGGGGTCCTAACCCTCTAGAGGGCTACATTGGCACATGTAGGGCGTGTGTTGAGATCCATGGGCCTCCACAACAGTAGAAAATACTCCATGGATCCCTAGAGATGTTAAAATATTGCTTGAGATTCACCTATTTGATGAAGAAGATGCACCTAGTTCACCTTTGCCCATTCAACCCCATAGTTGTACCATGCACTTGGAAAATGATCCAGGACTTATATGATAATGTGGCATCACTTACATCATCATCTGAGGCCTTACAAATGGTCTACAGACATCTTTGAGTTACTTTGAGACCCATGAGGTCACTTGTGTGCCATCACACCCATTGGGAGCACCACAACTTTATTATGTGGAGACCAAGGGGCCAACCCCTTGTCCATTACTTTTGGAACGCCTATTCATCATTATTGTGCTTGTGGACTTCATGAGGACTCTTAGAGAGCCCAATGACGTGTACTATTGATCATTCGACCTCTTTAGAGGCTTGTTATTTTGTTTATGAGCTATTTTGGTGCGGTTGTCACCAAAAGTTAGTTATTTTCACATTATTTTTATTTTAGGGGCTAATGTAGCCTCAAGTAGTTAAATCGAACTCATTAGGAGTGTATAAATACAAATGATGAGAGTTCATTTCTCATCATCACTTGGTTTGGACTTGTATTTCTCTTGATATTTTCGTTATTCCTTCTTGGTGGATGAAATTTTGTAGCATGGATGAATTTTGATGTATGGATTGTCTTTTCTTATCTTGGAGCTTCTTGATTGGAAAGTTTATTTGGTAACATCATATTATTTTTCTCATGATATAATAATAACATGTATATTTAAAGGTGCATTTGAAACTTTATTTTTATGAGTCGATCCTAGGGGTCTAATTCATGCATGTGCGATCATGAGACACCGTGAAATCATGATTCATAGCCTTGCTATCGCGCAACAATTTCATGCAAGTCTCCAAAAATGTGGTAATCATAGATGGGACCATTTCTTCAGTTGGCTTCCCCTGACTCCCTGAGGTAGAGGCCTCGACGAAGCTTTTCTTCACTTCCATAAATGTTTCTTTCGCACATTCTAGATCAAACCCAGTCTCCTTCTCTGGTGCTTTGCGGACCCATTCACCTTCTTCAAGTCGCTTCCCCTTATCTTCACCAATCATTGTCCCACTCCACATCACAATATTTACCTTAGGATCTTCCTCGAAAGGCTCATCCCTCATCATCTGCAGGTTCTCAGTTGGCTGCTGAGGCTGCGCCCCTTTCTTGCATATCTTAGCCAACAATATACGATAATCCTCTATTGCATGGTCAAAATGAGTACAATAACAACATGACAGATGTGTCAGATTCATGAAGTTTTGCACGTAGTGTCCTGGTCCTCCACAATTGTAACAAATAACCTTCCCTTGACCTCTACTAGGTCCTCCATCTCAGCCTCATCCGCACCCCTGATACTTGCCTTGTGCTCCTCCAGTGCCTTGGTCCGGAGGCCACATTTCTTCCTGTACCCTGTATGTAGGTGTTCTATCCATCATTAATTCATAACTACGATAATTGTGCTCATCATGACCCACTGATTGACAGAAGTTGTAGAAGATCTGTTGAGTTTCCAGCATCAGAGGCATTGGTCCTCCTGCTGCAACATAATTCGCGAAGACCGGGAAGTGATCTTTGTCATGCCCCTGACCTTTACATTTCAGGCACCAATTTCTTCACGCACCTTTGTCCAAACTATCTTATCATTATTTAGACTCTGTAATTCTAAGCAAAGGTACTGTAACTGCGTATGGATCTATTGAACCCTAGGTTCAAATCTTGCATTGGTGTTTCATGCAGTCTCATTGCAATCTCCAGGGCTTCTGCTTGGGTCCCAATCTTTTGTTGCGAGAGCACAACCCTTACGTGAGGCAAGAGTGAAGCCACAAGCCATTCGCAGTGCTGCCCATCAGTTAGATTCATGTTAGCCTCGTGGATCATACACTTCAATCTCTGATCCAAATCCCAGGGTGTCTCACCAGGCTTCATCATGATCTCTTTGAATCCCACAATTGATTTTGCTTCAGACTTAGGTCTATTGAATTCCTTATTCAGCATAGTTTCGATATCTGCCAACACAGACATTGGATTGTTAGTGCAGTACTTAATTTACCACATTAGTGGGTAGTCCTACAAATCACTAACCAATGTTGCTTTCTTCATTTGATCATCCATGATACCCTGAGCTTCCCATACAGCTTTCGCAAGGAACCAAAACTCATCCGGATCTTCATTTCCAGTGCCCTTAAACACATGTATATTTATGGAGTTCTCCATATTGAATGGTGGTGGAGCTAGCACTGGTGTAGGAGAAGGCGTATATGGCAGAGGTGAAGATGGAGGCAGTGTGTGTGGATGAGGTATTAGTGGGGACCGTTGCTTTATCAATTGAAAAATGCTCTACGAAGATGCTTTTGTTGCTTCCTCCTCATCACTCAGAGGGGGTTCAATTAGCGGGCTATATTCAGGGTCTGTTCTCCCCTTGTTCCTAAATTTTCTTCCACTTCGCGTAGCCCCAAACATAAAGATAGCTGCATAACCTGTTTTTCACACAAGAGCATCTTAATCCAAGTATTTATCGATTTTAAATACTTAACTATGCCGCTTCTTCAAGGGGCCGCAAACTTTGTCATGAACCCTCCTATGATACGATCGAGCCAACGATCGACAATGCGCACGATCTTATCTTCAGAGGTTTCTAATCTCTGCACTAACTCTGGGGTCTAGACTATTGGACAATCAAGCCTCCACCTTCCTTGGTCGTCTGCCAATTTCGCGATCCACTCGTAGAACTTGTCCGGGAAGGAATAGAAGAATTTCTCATGTATTTCTGTGTACAGGTATTTGTCCAACCACTGTTCTTTCGTCAATCGCAGATTCTTGTTTTCTTGTGCTGTGAATTTGTGGATATTTCTATCCGACCAGTGTTCGATCTCTTTCTTAGTTGGATTCCAATGATGTGACATCATACATCTCATTATGCAGATCCTAGTCCCAGCAATAGAATCTTTTGTTGGCTTGATGGGCCTTGACCCAGGTTCACCATTAAGTAGCCAAGAAAATCCCCACACTACTGGCCCTTTCTGTATCAATCTACGGAGCATGGACTAAAGTCTCACCCAAAGTAGTATGGGGGGATGTAGGAACAAAGTTTCCACACCCTAAGATGGTTGTGATGTTGTTTTTATACCCTAACCCTTCCTTTGCGCAGACCTATAAGCCCTTTAGGGCTTATCAATGTAATTATCTTACTTGTCCTTGAAGCCTCCGCGAAAGTCTCTGATTGTCCTTCCTAGACCTTAAATAGCCAAGTCATATGCTTACGCACCTCTGTAATTATCCTTACTTCTATGTCTACTCGACTAGCTTAACTATTTGTTAACTTCAACATGCATTATGATTATTTTTACGTAAATAGATATTCTTACTTGAGTTCATATGACAAAGAAACATAGATTCGCGCATCAATATAGCATTAAATCATAAACCCAGTATTCAACATAACATAATTGTAACATTTGTAATAGAAGTAAAATAACTCATACACAAATATCTCCAGAATAATTCTCTTTATTGATGGTTCAGATTTCAAATATAGACTCTAACTTCCTTGCACACACAGCTACAGGGGTCCACGCACTCAGTTGTGAACTTCTACCCTAGGCCTCTACGCACTCAGCTGCAGATAGGCCTCTACGCACTCAGTTGTAGAGCCTCTTCCTATGCTAAGACTCTTCACTCTTAGATCTCATAGACCCATTACATTAATGACTCATTCATGATCTACTGAAGTGAACTACTAAGAGACTCTTCTAAGACTTCTTTTTATACAATCCCATGGTCCGCGAAGAATGGGTAGATCTCCAAAGTTGACATGACTTACACAAAAGAAGGGTGTAAACCATTAATGAATCTTTACATCTTCGTGCTCAGAACCAACAAAATGAAGAGATGTTACATTCTTTCATACAAAATTTGGCCTTTCTTCCCCAAAACATGGGCTTTTGACCCCAAAATTGGCTCTAGGGGAACCCGTTCCAAACAACTTATTTCATCAATGAAGTCGACCTAAATAAATGATGCTAATAAATGTCAATTCAAGGAACACGACCAGGTCTCTGCAAAAGAGGAAAGGGAAAATCAAAGGAGGTACTTATAATTTTCTATGACCTATATAATTTTATAGGTCATGATAATGATCATAGAAACAATCTACATAAATTAGAGATAGTAAAGATAAAAACCATGTCAATTGTTAGGGTTTTGAAACACGCTTATAGAATTTTGAAAATGACAAGTCTTAATGACTCTGATCAACGTAGGGTTTGTATAAAATATGTTATTTCTAACAAGACCTTGAATACCTTCAAAATATAGGGTTTTGCATCTAACTATTTTGTGTGGTTTTACAACTTTATACTTTGTAAGTGGCAGGTCTTGGTATCTAGGGTTTGTAAACCCTAGAAAAGTATGGAATGAAAGAATAAACCCTAGAAATAGAAACCCTAACTAATTTCCGCTTTGAAAGGAAAAGGAACCTAGATATTGGTAGATATTATATCATGATGTTGTGAAAAACTAGCTTTGATAAAAAGGGGTCCAAGAGTAAGATGGAGTCAACCTTTCTCCAGAGATAAGTATTTGACACCTTGATTATTATTAATGCTATTGTATTTATATTTTATCTCCTTTTTCTTTCATAAGTCTTCTATTCAAAGTTACATGTCAAGGCTAAGTTCTATGTAAAGCTTGAATAAGTAGATGAAATACTTGAAGGAATGTGGCTTAGCATGAAGACTATGAAGGAAGGAGTAGTTTGATGTATGTATCGAGATGGCTATCGGATGGGAAGCAACAAGAAGGAAAGATCGAGGTAGAATGTGCAAAGGATTATTGACCTCAGAGGGAGAAAGTAGCAAAATTTGACACCTTAACTTGAGGCCATTATGATTTGGAAAGGAGGATACTGATGATTTATTTTATATGTGATTTGGCTCCCCGAAAAAGCATATTTCAATAGTATATGCAAAGGATGGAAAGAAATAATTTCTTGGATCTAAACTACGTGGTTTGACCATGGAACACATAGATTCAATGGATAGCACTATTGATGACTTGGATAAGAATGAGAGAAAAATTGATATTGGAAATTTGATATGAATTTTTGAAGAATATGAGGAATAACATTGTTATGAAGGAAGAATACATGTGTTAGAAGCTGTGGGGAAGCTCGGCTCCTTGAAGATGATAGATGAACATTTTAATAATAATTGCTGAGATCTTGAAAGGTTGAATTTTGATATGATGTGATGCTATTAAGAGCCAAGAAACCCTATCATGAAGATGAAATGTGAAATAATTTAGCTCTGTAAATTATTTGACATCTCGGAAGGTCGAATCCCAGTAATGATGATACATGAGAAAGCGGCCTTGCATCTACAACTATATATCCATGGAAGAACAAGTAGATGATGTATGTGACCAACTAAGGATGGTGATGATGTCTCCTTGATTGAGAGGGAGAAATAAATCTCCTCCATTTTTTCAGGAGTAAGGATCTCCTCCCTAGTTGAAAGGGAGTGATGATGGACACCATATTCTTCATATGTGTCATGCACTAGGCCATGATTAATCACCACATGTCTAGTTTATGGCATTGGGAGGTAGAATGGAATATTCGATAAGAATCTAGTAATCATTACTCCTGGAGGATTGGGAATCCAGGATAGGAAGTAGTCCCATGGAATAAAACTCTTTGAGGATCTGATAGCATAACCAAGGTAAGATTGGTCGATGAGGACCGATATTTTTTAAGGATTGGGAATCGAAGATAAAAATAGTTTTGGAAGGAAATACCTTGTGAAAATTCGAATGGGGCATGTGGTTTGAGAGGCTATGATGGTGTCCATGTGTATGCATCTTATGTGATAATGAATACCTCCCTAGTTAAGAGGGAGCGTTGGAAAATGTAACTAGGTTCGGTATTCATAATGATCCATATATTTATGTCATTGCATATTTTATGTACAAGCAAAAAGAAGAAAAAAAATTACTTTTATTATTTTTTAGTAGTTAAGAATGTTCATCACGCTTATAGGATTTGTTGAGTCAAAATCCTAATTGGACTTCTTGTAAAGAAAAAGAGAAAATATGTAATGTTGGGTCAAAAATGCCTCTAGATGTCAAGTCGGCCCTACCCCAAAAGGAGTGCCTATTCAAACCCCTCTAGACAATATAAATATAGCGTGATATGAGCTCATTTGGACACATACAATTTGCTTGATTCGTTTTGAAAATTCGTAGAAGGAGGGTTCAAGTCTGAAATTGAAGAAGGGTTTTTGGAATTTCTGCCTTAACATATCTCTTGTTTAATATTTGTTGTTGGTCTCTTGCTATTCATGATTTCTTTTGTGTAGAAGGAGGGTTTGACTTGGAATCTAGAAGGTTGAAGTCTTGGATATCACTTTGATCCTCCATTGGGTGGGACATCCTTCCACATCTTGCAATCCCAACCCTCCCTTCAGAATTGGCAGTCTGTGATAGCAGCGTCTAAGAGGCAACACATAGTGTTGCTTATTAGAGGAGAAAAATGACATAAGATAACTCATAGTGCTTATCAAAGGAAAAAACTAAGGGTCGGTCAGAATGCTCTCTAATTATTTTAATTAAGTTCATTATTTAATTCCTAAATTAAGACATGAAAATATCATTGTGATGATATGAAAAAGGGTTTTGACCCTTCTTCTATATCTACATGCTTCTATTTAAAAAAAATAAAAAAATTATCGGATTATTTGATCGCATGGATTGTGCTTTTATTACTATTTTTGCTTTAATTACAGGGATTATGTTTTTATTACTATTTATTACATAGATTATGTTTTTATTGCTATTTCTATTGGGATGACATGGATTGTGCTTTTATTGTGCTGAGATGACAGGGATTGTGCTTTTGTTGTGAAAAAAGCTGGAGCATCTTTGTAATAGATAATTCGAGCCGTCCGTTGCAAATAGAAATCTACGAGATAAGCAGGGCTGCAATCCCAACACTTCGCTCTTAGTAAAATTGGCTCTGTGATACCAAAGTGCGAGAGATAAAGGGTGCTGCTTATCTCAACGGTTAAATTTCTTGATTGCTTTAATTCGATTTAATTTTTGGATTCATATTGGCATTGGATTAGCATTGTTGTGCTGCTCCTCCTCCCCCACTATAAGTTTCTGTATGTTTGGCGCTCCATGTGTTGTGTGTGTTTCTGTCATCTGTGTGGTGTGGTTGTATTCTCTGAGAGCTGGAGGCAGAGGCGTGCTTGTGTTCTCATGGAGGTAGAGGCCCAGGGATGACAGTTAATCAATTACTGAATCAACGCAACTTTGCCCAGGGATGAGAGTTAAATGAGGCATCCGAATCCTGCCCAGGGATCACAATTAACTGGGGCATCCGATCACAGGTAAATGAGGCATTCAAGTAAATTTATTTTTAAACTCTTTGTATAGATCACTCTGATTATGGGTTGTGGGCTGCAAATAAAATTAGGTAAACGAATCGAATTGATTTTAGAAATTTAATTCCGGTAACTTGATGTTCAGAGTTCTATGGTTTTTAAAATTAGAGAAACAGGGCCTGCGAATATGGCCACTGGAGCGTTTTTCTGGAGGAGAAATTCCTCAAAGCCTGCGGTTTCTTGGTGATCCTCTACATCCATGGTGAGCAGTTTCTTGATTTTTTAATTTAGATCCTCTGAATCCATGTTTTTCGATTTTTTAAATTAAATCTTGTTCATCCATGCTGAAGCGGTTTCATATTCATATTCCACAGGAATCCTATGCTGATCAGTGTGCCTCGCTGTGCCAGAGTATGAGATCCTCTACATCGATGGTGAGGCGGTTTCTTGGTTTTTTAAATTAAGTCCTCTGAATCCATGTTTCTTGGTTTTTTTAATTAAATCCTCTGAATCCATGCTGAGGCGGTTTCCTTTGGTTTTTTAAATTAGATCATCTGCATCCATGTTGAGGCAGCAACATAAATCCATCGTTGCACAGAAAGCGTGAGAAACCAAATTCAATATGGCTGGCGTGGAAGCGTTTTTGAGGAGAAATTCCTGAGATCCTGCTGTAAAGTGAAGATGTTGAAAGATGGAGTTGGAGGGCGTATCCGGTACATAGCATGTGGACTTACGGGATTGAGCAACGCCCTAAATCTTGCAAATATCATGTCTATGTGGATTCATCCCTCAGAGGTAAGCCTATATCATGTCTATGTGGATTCATCCCTCAGAGGTAAGCCTGTAAGCATTTTCTTGATGGACTATGCTAATTTTGTTGGGTGTCACTGTCGATTGCACCAAGGAGAATAGGGGATTTTATCAGAAATGCATACATATATGTGTGACAAAGAGAATGTTCCGATTTCACTGCACTTTCTTGTAAGATAATTCATTCAATTATGATGGATTTATAGTCATGGATGTGATGATGTCATGATTCTGATAATAAATTTATGTATTGTTGTGAAAAAAACGTTGATTCTCTTACTCGAAGCTTCCAAAATCCAAAATGATCACACTCCAGTTATTTTTGCCAATGTTTGCATTTAATTGATTGTATCTTCTAATTTGATAAATATTTGGGAACTTGGGTTCTGTCTCAGAATATCCTTGAAACTCATCTCCTTGCCATTGCATACTATAGCTAAGGATATATCATAAACCTGGGCCGAGGTTTCTCATAATCGGCATAACCATGATCTGGAGTTCTCCCTTGACCAATTCAGGCAGGGAGTGGAAGAGACCAAATTTATTTGGTGTTATAAGATGGCCTTTATTGGTGTTGGGCCAAGAGTGTTTTCTATTTGCCCAATTTGCAATTATTGATTTTTTGGGCTTGGGTGGTTGGATTTGCTTACCAGTTATTTGCAATTATTGATTTCTTGGACTTGGGTGCTTGGATTTGTTCACAGTTATTTGCAATTGACCAGATGACCTTGAATCACTTTTTAAAACCTCAAAGTCAAAACCTCCCATAATCCAAAAGCTTCTTTCCGGCCTTTTATAATAAAGCTAGCAAAATTTGCTAAATTATTCATTATATCCGGAGAACTTGAATTACAGTGGTTTTGGGAACTTGGAATACAACATAAATGCTAAATTAATTATTCAATATATTTGGATAAGTTTGATTACACTGGTTTTGGCAGCAACAATGTTTTCTATTTTTCCAGATTTGCAATTTTATTGATTTCTTGGGTTTGGGTGCTTGGATTTGCTAACAGTTATTTGTAGGGATTCTAGTCTAGACCATGGAACTCCAACTCTACTCCAAAGTTTCTAGGGAACTTTGCCTTTTGGTAGGAGTTGCATTGGTGAGAAATTTACTCATCTCAGTTAGTTTACATGCCTTAGAATAGTCTTGCCTTTGTAGGGATTCTAATCTAGACCACAGAACTCCAACTCTACTCCAAAGTTTCTAGGGAACTTTGCCTTTTGGTAGGGGTTCCATTTGTAAGAAATTTACTCATCTCAATTAGTTTACATGCCTTAGAATAGTCTGCCCACACAAACTTTGGCTATTATTTTATTTTGGACTAGGGAATAATATATTTCGTCTCCTAGTCAGAGTGCTTGTTTTCAAAAGAGGTTTTGAGTTGTGATCGATCTCTCTCATCCATTCTTCGGTGTGTGTTTGTCATTATTATTATATTCATATAAAATTCAATTTCTCCCACTCAGTATATTGTGGATACATATGGAATTTCATAAGAATTTGTACACCATTATAATATATAAATAGATTATAGATATATTAGATGCCAAATAGATTATATATATTATATGCCAAATTCATGGTTTTTCGATTAGTTCTCCCATTGCAGCATCTGTTCTCCCAGTGCAGCAGCGTCCCTTATCCCAGATCATTCATCACAGTGCAACAGCGTCCCTTCTCCCAATGACATTGAATCTAAGTGCAGGGAAAAAAGGAAACCATTTAATTTTTTCCGTCAAAGGTAAGCAATTTTTGAAATACATGTTTAATGAAAAAAGAATGTTCAGATTCATTTAATTTCTTGTATCATCCTTCAATATATGTATGCTGTATTAAATACATTTCCTCCTGCTTTTTATTTTTTTACTTTTACTATCCAGAAAAATAATAATTCTCTTTTTTATTCTCAGCTTTCAAAACTGTCAAACTCCATGTTGTGCTGGGAATGTTTGATTGATTATGTCTTTTAATTAATTGGATGAATATGCCCAATGAGTTGTAGGCTATATGTTAGTATGATGGCTTGTATTGTATAGATATATCACCATTGCTGCAGAAAAAGATACACCATAGTGCAAATGGTGCAAAGGTGAGTTCAAACCTTTATATCAACTTTCAATTTATTCATTGCCTCTAATTTCATCATATCTCTATGTTCTAACCTTTGCATTCACTTATCAAGTTATCAAATTAGGGGTTAGTCCCTTTGCTTAAAATATTAAATTTAATTCAAAAAGTTTTTGCTATTTTATACATAACCCATAGATGACCACTAAATTTTAATAATTGTTGTGTTTTTTGCAAATGATTTAAAGGCCTGAAGAAAATACAAGCATGATAGGATAGATGAACTATCTACATGTCATGATAGAAGATATGAATTCGTTCTGTTATTATGACCCAAAATAAACTAGTAGTGATTTATTTTTCATCTTTATTTTGTAATTACTCTAAAAACATTATCACTATAATAAAAATATTATTTTGTTTGAAAGGGCTAAAAGCCCTTTCTCATTGTTCTTGAGGATGGACCATGGCCGTCCTCAAGGGTTTGTGTCCTTCTCTCCACCTTACTTTTTCACTTACTTATTTTAGAACTAGATACTTTTAGTTTAATCGATTGCAAACTAAAATCTTTTAATGTATAGATTGATTGATGTGTTTTTCTATTACTTGAATTTACATGTAGAATTTTTTGGAATGATTGTTTTCTAAGTTTCATTTATATGATTGTGTTTACAATGAATTTCTAATTTCCAAAATTTGATATGCAATGCTTGTATCTTTGTGTGTTTTCAATGTGTGGGATGGCCAAGACTTGATATCTAATGTTTATATCTTTGTGTGTTTACAATGCTTTTTGTGATGTTCATTATTTGATGTGTATATTTTTGTATGTGATGACCCAAATTTGATATGCAATGTTTGTATCTATGCATGCTTACAATGTGTGGGATGACCAAGCCATGATATCTAATATTTGTATCTTTGTGTGTTTACAATGCTTTTTGTGATGTTCATTATTTGATGTGTATATTTTTGTGTGTGATGACCAAAAATTGATATTTAATGTTTGTATATTTGTGGGCTTACAATGTGTGGGATGGCCAAAACATGATATCTAATGTTTGTATCTTTGTGTGTTTACAATGCTTTTAGTGATGTTCATTATTTGATGTGTATATTTTTGTGTGTGATGACCAAAATTTGATATGCAATGTTTGTATCTTTGTGTGCTTACAATGTGTGGGATGGCCAAGACATACTATCTAATGTTTGTATCCTTGTGTGTTTACAATACTTTTAGTGATATTCATTATTTGATGTGTATAGTTTTGTGTGTGATGACCAAAATTTGATATGCAATGTTTGTATCTTTGTGTGTTTACAATGTGTGGGATGGCAAAGACATGATATCTAATGTTTTTGTATCATTGTGTGTTTACAATGATTTTTGTGATGTTCATTATTTGATGTGTATATTTTTGCGTGTGGTGACCAAAATTTGATATGCAATGTTTGTATCTTCGTGTGTTTACAATGCTTTTTGTGATGTTCATTATTTGATGTGTATATTTTTGTGTGTGATGACCAACATTTGATATGAAATGTTTGTATCTTTGTGTGCTTACAATGTGTGGGATGGCCAAGACATGATATCTAATGTTTGTATCTTTGTGTGTTTACAATGCATTTTGTGATGTTCATTATTTGATGTGTATAATTTTGTGTGTGATGAGCAAAATTTGGTATTCATTGTTTGTATCTTTGTGTGCTTGCAACGTGTGGGATGACCAAGACATGATATCTAATGTTTGTATCTTTGTGTGTTTACAATGTGTGGGATGGCCAAGGCTTGACATCTAATGTTTGTATCTTTGGGTGTTTACAATGTTTTTTGTGATATTTATTATTTGATGTGTATTTGTGATCGTGTATGACAATGGTTGTTGTTTGGGCTTCATTTGCATAGTTATGCGTTTACAATGGATGTGGATGACATGCTCGATATGTAGTTTGAAATGTGTGTGAATTTTCTTTAGTATATGGTTTTATTTAGTGTCTACATCAACTTTGTATGTTTGGATATTTACAATCTTCTATGTATGATGATCAAAATTTGATATGCAAATGTTTGTATGTATTTATAATTTTGTGTGTGTAATAAGAAATTTGATGGGATGTTTGTATGCTTGTGTATTTGCAATGCTTTTGATGTTTGAATGTTTGTGTATTTGTAATTCTTTTGTGTTTGTATTGTTTTTGTACTTACAATCCTGTTTGTAATGATTAAAACTTGAATTGTACTCTTGATTATTTGCAATGCTTTTGATGTTTGAATAATTGTGTGTTTGTAATGTTTGTTATGTTTGCATATTTATTGTGTGTTTGTATTCCTTTTGTGCTTACAATATTGTTTGCAATGATTAAAAATTGAATTGTACTCTTGATTGTGTGTTTGTACTCTTCATTGTATGTGTGTTGTGTACTCTTGATTGTATGCATTTTTTATTATGTGTTTGTATTCTTGATTGTATGTTTTTTTTTATTGTGTTTGTTTGAGTATTTGCAATCTTGTGTGTAATAAAATCTAAATGAATGTTTATGTGTTTGTGTATTTATAATGTTTTCGAACGTAATGATGGAAATATGATACGATGCTTTAGTACTTGTGTATCTATATGGTTTTTAATGGAATGATGAAAATTTGATGTGATGCTTGCATATATATAATATTTTTTAATGTAATGATGATTGTTGATTGTAAATTGGTATATGCTTGGAATGTGTGAGAATGAGAAAATTTTGATATGGGATCATTTTATATTTGCAATAATATTTTTGTAATGATCAAAATTTGATGCCTATTTTCAATTTAAATTTATTGCACATGAAATCAAATGGGGGGGATTGGGAGAGTGTTGAGTGAAATAGTAATATTATAGAATCTATAAGTGAGGGGGTAGCTCAAATGAACTTTAATATATTTCTTAGGGAAATCACATAGAAGGTGGGGTTGGGAGAGTGATGAGTGAAATAGTAGTAAACCATAAATTAGGAGTGAGGGGAAGGGGCCAAATGAACTTCCATCTTCACGTGGTTGGCCTCGTTAGTAGAGAATTTATATCACAAAATTCTCAAAGCCAAGAGAAGTTCCTTCTAAATATAAAGAAACTATTATTTATATACTTGTATTTATCAAATTTTAAATAATAATAAATTCCCAATTTTAAATAATCAATATAATTTTCCCTTATATCTATAATTAGCCTCATCATTTATTTGAAAATATCTAAACTATTTGTATTATCCAACATATCGATATATAA
>APFE030135248.1:53995-67316 GCA_000404065.3 Pinus taeda
TATTTGTTTTAATTTTTTAATTTATTTTCTCCGATGGTGTCGTTATGTGGGTAGATAGGGAGTTTCGTTGTATGAAATTCAGAATAGATAACATGTGTCACAATTTGGGTGAGGCATGGCAATCACCATTTGATGGTTTTGGGTTTGAACGATATCAGCCTCGTCATTTTAAATGCATGTTAATGACACTAGGGTGGCCAAAGTACGTGAACTGTGGGATTGGAGGTGAGGAGTTATCCTCGACCTCCTTCCTTTGGATTCTTTTGTGGTTGTGTGTTGTTTCTTGTTGCATGGATGTATTGTTTGGGTTTTTCATTTGAATTGAGTCCACAATGTGTTGTGTATATTGTTGTGTGGTTGCAATGTCTGGGTTTCTACTTCGATTTGAGTTTAGGCCTTTGCTAGCAAGTTTGGAGGTACTTCTCTCCCATTTTTTGGTTCTGAATTATGTCAAAGGTTGGGAGCTTGTTATCTCTACATAGGTCATAGTTTTATCAATTAGGGTATCTTTGCTCTAGGTTGTTTTCATTGGTTGCATATGTATGTCATTATCGTTATCCTTCAACTTTGCAAAGTAGAGGTTATATATGGTAGTGTTTGATTTCGCCTTGCTAGTGTTTCTGAGTTTTTTAAGCATTGGATTCACCCTTGCTCTTGGTCAGAGTATTGATTTTTCTCTTGTCCTTTGTTTGTGTCAATATTTCTAATAAGGTATTGGGGATTATAATGTTTTATGTCTTTTTGTTGTGGGGAATTTGATAATTTGTTGGGGTTTAGTCCTTTGGTGTGGCTAGTGGGTCACGACCTGCTAATCTTTTAGTCAGTGTTTCAAGATCAATGTTTTTTTCTTCATCTTGCTTCGTGGGTAGAGGGTCTTTGAGTGGTCCTATTTGTTATTTTGTCATTGTGGTTATGCCTCCTCATGAGAGAATGTTGAGCATAAGGGGGCGACTTGGGTATTGTTGAGCATAAATGTATTCGTTCTTTTACTTATGATTTAGTTGAGACTTTTTTCAATGTGATTCCATTAGAAGTGAAAAAGGAAATTCTCTTGTTGGAGTTAGAGTCTATTGAACATCCATATCACTCAGATTCAAATATTGTTGGTGAAGATATTACTAGGGTCCCTGTTCTTGGTAGATTCAGGAAACTTAGGCTTCATTTCTTGAATTTCTTAGCTCTTCACCAACAAATGGATACCTTGTTGCATTTAATTTTTAAGGATTAAGTAGTTCAAGAATTATAATATATTTTTTTCACTTGAAGACACTAAACAAATGCTCATGAATAAACAATTATGTTTATATTATGGATTCGTTATTAACCAGGTTTGAAAGTTTTCTTGTGTTGGATTCAGCTTTAGGTGACCTCACTGATTTGCTTGGCGATCACACTAATCCTCCAATGGACAATGCACAATACTTGACAATTATCTTCTCTAATTAGGATTAACTTTCATTGGTCTTCTTCCTTTTGCTTCAATTTTGGTCATCCATCTCGAGGTATGGTTTCATTATGACGATTCCAACTTGGTTTGGTTAACCAGATTAGTGTGAAGGTTATTGGTGCGTGTTTTGGGATTACATTGTCATGGAGAAATTTGAATTATATTTCTGTAAATTTAAGGTATTTTCAGTGTTATTCACTTTTGATTAGTCATGGCTACCGGACTCGAGATGGTACCTTTGGATTGTTTGTAGTATTGAGATGCTCAACATTTCCAGTATTATGTACGTCCATGACTTCCTATTTTCACTATCATGTCCATGTCATTCATGAAATTTTTTATGTCAGTTTAGGTATTGGTTTTGGTATTTTTAGTATTAGTCACTTTGGATATATGAGTACATTGATGACCATCCAATTACAGATCTTATGGCGAGCGAGGCTCATACTTGAGGGTGCTATGAGAAGCATTTCATGTCTGTTCTTCTCTTCCGGATCTACATGTACTTGTGGTTACTTTTACATTATCAGTTCGCTCCTTTGGTGTGTCTCGTTTATGGAAATATCATGGTTATGCCACTTTAAAAATGGACAATATGTTGTATAATTTAGTGTTCATTAGAAAGGTCTCATTTTTTTTTTACCATCTTGTGGAGTTGCCTTTATTGCAATTAAAAATTATTAAAAAAAATATTTTAATAAAATTTAGTAATTTCAATTATTATATTAAATAAAAAAAAATAAATATTTATTTTTACTATTATTTTTATTTAATCAATAGTTAAAAAATAATAGTTTTTATCTTTTTATTATAATTTAATAATTGATAACTTTTTTAATTTATAATTTAGAAAATAATATAATTTTTCTACCTCTATATATATGTTTTGATATCTAAACTTTAATTTAAATATTTTTAATGTTAATAATATATATAAATAATTTTCATAATTTTATTAAGTTAAATAAATATATATTTTTAGATTGAATTAATTAATTTTTAGATTCCTATACATATCAATAATATATATAAATACTATATTTATATATATATATATATAATACTATCTATATATATATATATAATTGATTTTAATTCTTAGTAAAACTATTAAAGATTTAATTAATTTTAATTTTGTAATTTATTAACTATTAAAAAAATTAATCATTTTAATAATATCTAATAGCCAGGATTCTGCAGTTCAGGTTACTTGGTAGTCCTTTTTACCTAGATCATCCTCAGTACTCATTTGATATTTTTGACTCATTAAACTTAAAAGACCATATGAGCGCTTGTCCTTTTGAGCTCATTTCAAAATGAAAGTGATAGAGTCATCTTTGTTTCTTTCTCGAGTCTTAAAACATGAAGGAGCACCAGTTTGTTTATGCGTCTTAAAAAATTGCTGCCCACAATCTCATAGCATCCCTGTTAGTCGTTTCTAGACCAAATCATGAGTATTCCTTAAATTACATTTTAAAGCCTCAAAATTTATCTCTCTTTTCCTATTATTTGAGATGAAGTCATCGTGGTTGAACCATCTGGTTCACCTAGTTCCTCTTCCTCTCCTCCATCTAAAAGATTGTCAAAGGAGCCATTTCCTGAATCACTGCAGTAACTTGAGGACTAAGGTGTTGAACTCGAAATTGTTATGAGTCTTTAACCTTTGTCATCTCGTCCTCCACCTCCCTTGGATACTAGGTCACTTTATGATATTGGCCTGGATTCTCCGAACAATCCTTCTAGACTCTTGAGAGTTTGACGACTATTAAAGGTCAGCTTGAACTGGTTGTTTGTCCTTTGCATCCTTTGTTCAATCCTATTGTGATATCATCGTAGCATCCATACACTTTGTACAATCAGCTGGGTACTCCTTTGGAATTATCCCCTCGAACATCTTTGGCCATCGTCATCACTTGTTTCCACCTATCAAATCTAAAGGAGAAATTTAAGTTTCCTCTCTAGCTCACTTGAAGGTCTCCACTCCATACACTGTTGAAGAGGAAGAATATCCTTTTCCACCTGAAGGTTTCCCCTACACGAGAAGCATTTCCATCAGTGTTTATCGAGATTTTCCACCTAATTATGTGACTTTAGCACATTTGCTCTCAAGTACACCTAGTGCCTCATCGCTTTATCATAACCCTATTTAGGCATTTGGCACTATGCTTACCACAGGTCCATTCCTTCAAAACCCAACCTCCCAACACATGGTGATTTCTGCAGTTACTTCAATCCCAGTGCAACCTACCATTCTGAATCCTATTTTCTCATCGGTCCAAGTAACCCGTCTGGTTCAACCAACGGTCTCGAGTCATGTCTCTCTGAGTTCGTTAATCCCTCCAGAAAGTAGACAGGTTGTGCGGCCTGGGGGGTAGAATTTGAATGTTTCTATGGTGTTAGGCATAACCAACGTGAGTGGCTCACAAGCTCACATGGTTGGGATGAACCAACCTTCCCCTGGTGCTATTCAAAACCCTACTTGTCCTGCTGGATCAAGCAATGTCCAGTACCAACAGGTCCAAAATCTCATTGGTCCATCTGGGTCAAGAAATTTCTAGTATCAATAGCCTTATGAGGCTCAGGTTTAGTACCAAACTCCTTATGTTCCATATGGTTCCCAATCTGCCTTACACCCTTCACCCTGGATAATATGTTTAGCTTGGTCCATCCACCATTCCCGGTGGCTATGGCTAGATACAATTCAGAAATTTTCAAGGTATCAATTTGGGAACTGTTCAAGTACCCTTTCAACAGCAAGGATAGCCTCTTCAGCAACAAAGGAAACCTTTGTTACAACCGGGGCCATCCATGTTGTAGCAGGGTCAAGTGATGCTGCAACAAGGAGAACTGCAATAGCTGCAGGGTCAACCCTTGCAACAATTGTAGCAAACCATGCAGTCGTAGATGCAATATGTTCAAAAAACCTCCTAGCCTATGTATTCACAAGGCCAACGTCTGCAGCCGCAGGGATAACCTTTGCTGCAGCAAGGTTAACCCTTATAGCAGCAAAGCCAACCCGGGCATCAAAAACCCTTATACTCATATCAACAGGGTCAACCCTTGCAAGGACAAGGTCAGGGTCAATTCTTGTAGTACCAGTCCCAAAATCCTAATGTCCAAGGGCAATAGGTTCAAAATCCTTTTGTCCAAGGGCAGCAGGTCTTAAATCCTTATGTCCAGGGGCAACAGGTTCAAAACCCGTATGTCCATGGACAAAAGGTGCAACATCCATATGTCCAAGGTCAATAGGCTCAACAGCCTTTTAACCAGTATGTTGCTTTTCAACAACCTATGGCTAGAGAGTTTCAAGGTTTTCAAGGTCAAAATCCTCCCTACGAGCAAGGAAACCGATATTGGGGACAAATTCAAATACCATATGGACAAAACCCTCCACTATGGGAAAAAAATTCCTTACCAGCAGGGATGGGCTCCTCCGATTGGAGCCTCTTATTGACCTCCAATGAATTTTAATACTCAATTGTCGTTCTTGGCTACACTAGAGTTTCCAGATGTGTCTCGACTTACGAAAGATCCAATTCTTCATTTTCCATGCTGGCCTCCAGTCCCTTCCAATATTTTGATTGATTGTTCGAAGTTTGAAGGAAAAGAAAAAGGGGAACCTCAAGCCCACGTGATGACATATCACCTCTTGTGCTCCTCGAATTCCTACGTTGATGATTCCATTCGTCTTTTTTTTTTCCAATGAACTCTTATATTAGCTAGGGCAAGTGGTATATCGAGCTCCCTCAGAATACCTATCATGACTTTAACACTCATGCCATGGCCTTTCTCACACATTTCCAATTGTCGGTCTATGAAACTGACATCCATCTGCTAATGCTGCTCAAGCAAGACATTGCGACCCATATCTCTGATCATATCCATGAATGGAGGTGTAGGCATCACCTGATTAAGTTTGATATTGTTGATCAGTTGTTGATCGAACGGTTCACCAAATCCTTCGTCGACAAAATTGCTGAGGACATAGCTATGGGAGGATGTGTCAATGAGGAACAAGCCATCACGCGTGCCCAGTATCTAGACCTTGTCTATTCACAGTCTGGAATGTTATATGATGTGTTACCCGATGCGCCTAGACCATCATCTAATTTGATGACATATAACTCTCCCACTGGCCCTCCTGTTGATGGAGTAATTGGTTCAGTGACTTAGAACCCTGCAAAATATTCTTCCAAACAGAAGCCGATCTCCAACACTACTTCCAATGAGTCTTCTCGTAATCCATCTAGCCCTGGTAAAACCTCATAGGTACACGCTATTTAGTCTACTGCAGAGGTCAAATCCTCGAAAGGTAAGAAAAAAAGAAAAGGCAAGGGTAAAGCCGATGCCCCAAAATAGGGTCGTCCTAAGTCCTCTACTAGTGATGCTTCTCAATGGAAGCCTAAGTATCAATGCCTCATTTGTGAGGAGGATTATTATACTAAGGATTATCCTAGAGGATCCAAAGTTATTCATTTGCTCAAAGGGACCCCAATTGTCCTAAAAGAGTTGTTTCCGTCCCAACAGACTCGAATGGTAGACCAACCTCAGTCCTTTGTTTCCTCAGGTTCACAAGTGTTCATGATGAGTACACCCATTAATGTGGCTATTATATCAAAATATTATCAAAATCATGCCCTGATAGTAAGGAAAGAAAAAGAAGGTACCCCTTATTCTTCTACCCGGTCAAGTTTTGGTCCTCTTCATATAGAGCGACCAAACCCTCATTCCATCATTCGACCACCTTCTCAAGGTGTGCTACGAAAGTCCTTGTACAATCCCAACGCTCAAGCTGCTCAGCACTATAATATTGTTGAGGATTTGGCTCAGGCGCCATCATCTATGTCTACTCTCAAGGTACTACAAAGCTGCTCGTCTCACGGGAAATCATTACTATAGGCTATTGGAGGTATTGATCCTACTGATTCAAATATTATATGTTTTGATTTAGAAAACCACATTCTGTGTCTTCCTCATCAGATTGCCTTTCTCATTTAGGTAATCATCAATGAGAAAAACATTCATAGGACCATCATCGATGAAGGTGCCTCTACCTACATCATGTCAGCTGCTTGTTGGAAGGCAATTGGTTCTCCTAATCTGAACCAGTCCCCTAACACCTTAGAAGCTTTCGACGGGCGTGATTCGCAACCATTCAATGTCCTACCTAACCTTGCCACTACTTTGGAGGGAAAGACAGTACATGCTGAAGTAGAGATCGTTGACGCTAATCTCAATTATAATCTTCTACTCGGATAGATTTGGACCCATGCCATGCATGTTGTAGCCTCCTCCCTATTCCACGTGATTCTTTTTCGCCATCAAGGGAAGATAGTCACAATCGACCAATTGTCCTTCTTTGCCTCTTCCTCCTCCGATGGCAATGTTTTGCATGTCAAGCACACGAGTGCTCCTTATGAGAGTGTGGGGGAAGGGTTTTTTGAAGATCTTACTTTGATGGGAATTTTTTCGCTCCCACCTCCTCATGTTGCCTCTATCAACATGATCTTGGTCAAATATGATCCTTGGGTCATACCTTCACCAGATCTTGTTGATACATGGGGTGAGGTTATGCCACTAAGTTTGGTCGAAATCAATTATGTGGAAATTGTTTCAGCCTCAAGTTCTATATCCTCTGATATTTCTGTGTCGAGGACATCTCTCGATTCATATTCTCAATCCCTATGGCTTGGTGCTTTGGAATCTCCTGATCCCTTAGCCGAGACTTTTCTTTCTAATGAGAGTATCATGGAAGTAATGTCTCTGGAGGAAACACCTTAAACGACACTCATCATCGTTCCCCATTCCTGCCTAGCCTGAGAGTCTTGTCTACTTGTCTCAAGGAGTTCTCTTCTCAGTTCCCCTCCCTACCACTTCAGATGTTGATCATGGCTCATGAAGTTTGGCTAGAAGAAAACATGGTTAACATTACCCAAATGATGCCAATTGATATTCCTGTCAAGCCTGGTATCATTGAAAATGTACATATCGAGGTAACTTGTTCTCTAGATGAGATCAAGGTCTATACTCATCTGTTCCAAGAGTTCCACGATGTGTTTGCATTGTTATACGAAGAAATTCCTGACATTTACCCAAGTATAGTCGTGCACGAAATACCGACTTACCCTCATGTGAAGCCCGTTGGCCAACATCTTCGCCCAGTGCACCCTTGAAAAGTGGTCGCCATCAAGGGTGAAGTTGAAAAAATTCTCAAAGCTGGATTTATTTATCTGATCCCTCTAACAAAGTGGGTGTCAAATATTTTACTGGTGATAAAGAAACAAGGTACTATTCGTGTTTTCATTGATTACCGTGATCTCAATCGTGCGTGTCTGAAAGACAACTATCCCACTCCCTTCATCGATTAGATCATTGATGAATGTGTTGGGAGTGAAATATTTTCCTTTATAGATAGTTTTTCCGATTACAACCAAATTAACATTGCACTGGCATACCAAGAAAAGACAGCGTTTATCTACCCTTGGGGTACTTTCGCGTACAAAAATCTCCCTTTTGGCCTTAAGAATGTTGGGGCTACATTTCAGAGAGCGATGTCTTATGTGTTCTGTGACATTTGAAACATCGTTCAGCCTCACGTGGATGACCTTCCCACTCATTCTCGTAAGTGCCATGATCACCCTGATCATCTCCGTCAAATTTTCCTTCGTTGTAGACACTATAACATTCGATTGAATCCGCATAAATGTATCTTATACGTCGAATCTGGACGACTCCTTGGCTTTATTGTCTCAAAGGAATGCATTCGCCTTGATCATCTTAAATTCAAGGCGCTAGTTAATTTATCCCCTCCATCTTCATTGCTCAAGCAAGGAACCCCATTTGTCTGGGATGAGGTCGCTCAAAAGTCTTTCGATGACCTAAAGACTATCCTCATTAATGCTCCTTTGTTGCATCCCCCGAACTATCATCGTGATTACTTCCTTTATCTAGCTGCATCCTCTAGTACTATCATCATGGTACTAGTACAGGATGATAATGAAGGAAATGAAAATTTTATTTATTACCTGAGTCGCAACATCCTGAACACTGAGATGCATTATGCTCAAGTTGAGAAGTTGGCTTTGGTTGTCGTATAGGATGTTCAATGCTTTTGGCACTACATTCTCTTACGCACTACCACTGTGATTTTGGAATGCAACCCCATGACCTACATCCTGACTCGTCAATTTCTGGGGGGGTGATATTCGAAGTAGATTGTTATCCTCCAAGAATTTAATTTGGTGTTCACTACTACCAAATCTAAGAAATAATTGGTTTTCATCGAGTTAATTTTCTCCCTTCCTTCTGCGTCTCTTCCTGCTGGTGCTAATGAGAAGCTCCTAGACAAGAATCTTCTCCTTATTACCACCCTTGACTCGTGGTACGATGATATCATAGTGTATCTCTAGATGTCCAAATTTCGGTCTATGTGGACTTAGGATGATCGTTGACACGTTCGGCATCAATCCCAACCCTATCATATTATTAGAGATACGTTATACCGTGTCGGTGTCGATTCAGTTCTTGGATGATGTCTTACTCTCGAGGAGGCTGAGAGAGTTTTGAATGACTTCCATTCTGGGGCATGTGGTATGTCTGGATATGCTACTACTCAAAAAATCCTTCGCATTGGTTATTTCTAGCCCTCCATCTTCAACGATTGCATCCTTGTTGTTCGCAATTGTCATGAATGCCAAATTTACCAACAAAATATGTACGCCCCACCCGCTCACCTACACCCTGTTATTACAGTTGGTCCTTTCTCCAAATGGGGCATCAACTATATGACCTATAACCCTCGTTTTTCTGGGGGGCATGGGTATATTATCGTTGTTGTGGACTATTTCACCAAATGGGCCGAAGCGATGCCTACATACTCTGCGGATGGTAAAATGGCAGCTCAATTCCTATTGAATCATGTTATTTCTAGGTTTCGAGTGCCTCAAGCCATTTTCACCGACCATGGCTCCCATTTTTGAGATTACATGATGGCTAAGCTGACCTCTACGTTGGGCTTGTGCCACGATGGCTCAACCTCGTACTAACCTCAGGCCAATGGCCAAGTTGAAGTTGTGAACACAGTGCTCGTCGTGATGCTTCAGTCACTAGTACAAAATGGCTAATTAGTTACTAATAAAACAATTAAAATTTGCATATAAATGACCATTTTTTAGTTGGTGACCAATAGTAGCTAATTTATGGTATCTTATAACGCGACCAACTTTTAATCATTTTTAGCTTAGTCATTAATTGGTTTCCTCAATTTTACCATCTAGTAGTGTATTTAGTCATAAATTTGGTCATTCATTTTTTATTGGTTTAGTCATTAATTGTCACAATTAATGACCAAAAATATAACTTAATATATTACTATATGAATCCTCAAGAAATCTAATTAATGACCAAAGAAATATGACCAAAACGTTGGCCGTGTTATAAGATACTGTAAATTAGCTACTAATGGTCATATATATGCAAATTTTAGTCATTATCTAAAACCAATTGATGACCAAATAAATATGACTAAATTTTAGTTGTGTTATAAGATACTGTAAATTAGCTACCAATAGTCATATATATGCAAAATTTAGCCATCATTTAATAATAGAAAAAATTTCAGTTGCAGCGGTCATTTATTGTTTTTTGGTATTTTCATATTCATTATATAAACGATTAATTTAGTAGTTTCTATTCATTTAATTTAATTTCATTCATAATCATTATAAACGACTAATTTAGTCATATATTCATTTTATTTGTGTTCATCATTAATTAATAGAAACTACTAATTGAGTAGTTTTAGATTGATTTTATGTGTTTTTTATTAATCACCATAAATTATTTAGTATGATTTTATGACTAAATTTTAATAAAATGTCATACAATGTGCATGTCTATCTAATATGATAATGCAAAGTTACATATGTTAATTACAAGAATAAATAATATCAAGTGTAAATAAAAATAATTTCAACCATATAAATTGTATTATATAAAATATCAAGTATTACAATATGAGTTTCCAGCTTAATATGGGTTGGACTACAATTTACACATGAAATATTGTTTCATCATTTCAAAACATTATCACTGTGTTGCCAAAGCATTGCAAGTGAATTTACCAACTCTGAAGGCTTGACCATCAGTCTCTATGAGTGTGTCTTATGCAAGATATTGGCTCTAAGGGTATCATTAGACAGATTCTCTTCTCTCCCTCATTTTTCATTTGTCGCTTGAGTGTTATTTTTCTCCTCTTTCTTCAATTGTTGCTTCTTACCTTCAATATTGAGTTCCTCTCCTGGAAATGAAAGAAGATACAATGCAGAGTATAAGACATGAAAGCTGATGAATACTTGAATATAAAATAAAGTAGACTATAAAAGATTTATATGACATATACCTCAACATTCGATAGTGGCCACTATGTGGCTAGATGACCTATATAAACAAAGCAAATAAAGTGTCACCATAGAAAATGGAATTGGAGGGGGATTCATCATGCATGCTAGTATTTTTTTGTGTGTGCACACAAAATAGTGCTCACTTCTAATTGTATAAAAAACAAAGAGTATGCACAATCACATGTAGTGACATGTGGGTGTCTATTTGACTCATTGATATGCTTGATTTTTTAACCCATTCGAATCCTACCACAATGAAAATAAGAGAGACAAGGACACAAGAAGGATTATCAATAAATGAAATTAGAGACTTCAGAATTCAACTCAATTGTACCTGAATGTAATGATAAGTATTTGCAACTTCCTGGTCACTAATGAGCATCAAATCACATTGTGAAAAATTCCTTGCATTATGATAATTTGGTTGCACCTGCACTAACCCTCTGTTGTAGTCCCTTGACTTGCCTATAGATATAATTGTAGACACAATCCTACTCCTACAATTATACCCTACATGGATCATCTTTTCCCCCCTATTGATAGTTATTTTTCAAGGCAACAGAATAGAACTCTCCAATTGCATCATCACCTTTCAAAACAATGCTTAAGTATTTCCAGGTGATTGTTGAAGTAGTCTCTACTAAGGTCCATGAAATCCTTGATTTATCTCAATCACAAAAACATTTTTCGTAATAAAATTATAAATCCCACATCTGCATTTCTCGTCCCCGACATACCAATTCTTTAAAGTGGAATACTTTATCGTTGCTCCCTTGATGCAATAAAGATCCACTATTGTGGAATGGAGATGATTGGTGTCATAAAATGGTATAGTTCATCCTTCAATATATGTCACCAAACTCCTCTCACCTCACAGAACTGCTCTCATCTACAAAAATAGGAGCCCTCTCAAAATTCTTGGTCTCCATCTCATTCATCCTAAAATAAGTGGATATTCCCATGGGTGACAAAGTGTTCTTGGAGATTTAATAGAAGGAGCTATCACTAAAAAAATAAAAATACAATGCAGCATAATAGTTATCATCAAGAGCAGCAATCCTGACAAGCCACTTCCTAACTAGATAAAGGTACTCCTAAATTACCTCTAATAATGAACAAAAGATAACCTCAAGTACCTATAGAGTCTACCTATGCATGGTATAAATGAAAATAGTGTCGAAAACAACATCTACAACAATGTTGGTCAATCTCTTCTTCTAGTCAAGGGCATGCCCAAATTTTGAAAAGTATCAAGCAGGTCAGGGTCCACCACATCTAGGATCCTCTTATTCTTCTACTCTCTCTGTTTAGGTTCAAAATAATACCAAAGGTCTTCTAAATTGATGGGTGGGTAAAAGTTATCAGAACATTGAGTTCTTCGATTTTGAATCATTGTCTGTAAGAATTGAATCTAAATTGCAAAAGTCATTCAAGTTCCTTCTTTTTAGTTGAAATTAACCTAAGCTTTGGAGAGTTGTAAGGTTTAATGGATCTAAGTATATTCTACTTAAAATATAGTAACATGATTTAAAATTGTAGGCATTGAGATTAAAATCTAAGGATGAAACAGAAAAGATTTTATGTTCATGATTACAAGAAATTTTAATTTCATGTAACAATGTTTGAGGAAGGTATAGAATTTGCATCCTCCCAAAAAAATTTATTGCATCACTTGAGCCCTTTTAATTTGGGCATGGTAGAGTCCATTACACAAACAATCAACCACTAAAAAAAAGGTGAAAAGAAAAAATAAAATTTCATGCATTCTGACCCTAGAAAAGTTAGGGAGGAGGGAACTGATCTGTTCAATAAAGACATGAAAAATGCTTACTTGACCATTGTCATTTGATGAATTGTTAGTCACAATCAAGATCCACATTATCATAATCATTAAACCCTTTTTATAATAAGGACATGCAAAATTCTTACTTGTGCATTGTCGTTTGATGAATTGTTGGCCGCAATCAAAATATGCATTATCATAATCATTAAACTCTCAACTCTGGATAAAATTTATGATTTGATCATATAAACCCTCAAAATTATTTACCTGTAAGAAAAAAGTATCTTTAGTAAAAAGGAAGAACAGAGTTCAAATTCATATCCATGTACAAATTACCAAAATATCATATTCATTAAACCCTCAACTCTAGATAAAATTTATGCTTTGGTCATATAAACCCTCAAAATTATTTACTCATAAGAACAAAAATCCTCTTTAGTAAAAAGGAAGAACATAGTCCAAATTCATACCCATGTACAAATTACCAAAATATTCACACCTAATTACCTTGCCCTTATCGTAATCATTAAACCCTCAACTCTAGATAAAATTTATGCTTTGATCATGTAAACCCTTGAAATTATTTACCCATACAAACAAAAATCCTCTTTAGTAAAGAGGAAGAACAGAGTCCAAATTCATACCCATGTACAAATTTCCAAAATATCCATGCCCGATGACCTTGCCCTT
>APFE030135250.1:2443-46449 GCA_000404065.3 Pinus taeda
ATGTATAAATATGTATTATAACATTGAAAGGAATATAATGAAAAATCAAGCTGGTAGTCCCAATTTTGGGATCCAAGGGAAAATCTCTGTGTATATGTGTTTTATTTGTTATGCTCTCGCATTGTTTATTTTATGTGTTTTAGAATTCGTATGCAGGTAATTTATGTATAGGGTTAAAACCTATAGAATGAAGAGAAGAAGAGAATGAAGCAGTTATTGGATTCATGAGCCCAGGGATATAGCCCACCCCAAGTGAACTCCATTACCAACTTGGTGATATCTTCCCTTATGTGTTTGGTATCTTGTCTCATGTTTTCTTATGCATGTTTTTCTACATTCCACATTTATGTTGAGATGCACTGAGAGATGATAGAGTGAGAAATCACAATTAAAATATGTTTTAATTAAAACTAGATTCAACCCTTCAAATGAAATCAAGTTCAATTAAAATGGTCCTATAAATCTAATCCTTTTAAGTGAGCCTAATCTAGATCATGTTTGTATCATGATTCACCTCGTATCAGATCAAAAATCTCCTCCTATCACACCATTGGAGGTGGTGACTCTTCCATGCAGTGTGTTATCGGTTCCTATCTAGTGACAACTCAATATTAGATTTTCTAGTTGTCCTTGATAGGTGACACTTGTCATGGACATGCAAAAACAAATTCCCCTGGATGATGAAGCCCTCATTCATGTGACTATTGAGGTTGAATTTTTTTTTGGGCAATACACAGATCATTTGGTCTTTTAATTTCCTCCCCCTTCATGCTTTGGCACTGATCAGGATATTGTTTTTTATGATTTTGAAAACCAAACTCATATACAACCGGATGCTCTTCTAGTGAAACATCCCCATAAAAAAGCCAATCTAGCTTACAGAGCAAATCCAGAAGCTGGTATTTGGGGTTGACGTGTATTGGGATTGGTTTATTGGGTTGAAACAACGTTCCCTTGTTGGTTGGCGGGAATACATGAGGATGAGTGGGGAACACAGGAAGGATTTGGCAGAGAAATTATAGTTACCCATCCTCAACAATTGACTAAAAATCAACTCCTTATTTAGCGGTTGATACTACTTTCACTTCTTACATGCAAATGATGTGGAAATAATTATATCACTCCCATGGGTTCAGGGTTGAGGTTTTCTGGCACTTTAACCTTGGTATATGGGTTTTAACCCATGAAGGGAGGTTCCATGGAGGAGGTTCATATGGTTCAAGTTTCTCGTGCTCCCATTGGAGCTATGGATACAACATGTGATTATGGATACTGTAGACTCTATTGGAAAGTTCATTTTTTTGGATGAAGGCACCCTTGGTGGTCTTGAAAAGTGAATGGCATGTGTTTTGGTAGAGATGGTTTTTTTTGGAGGTTTTCTTGCAAAGATTGATTTCATTTGGTGGAACAACTCACATCGCCAACACATCGATTACTAGTGCATCCCTTTCAGATGTTTGGGATGCCACTGGAATGGTCATATGTTAGGTTACTATCCATGACAATTTGGGGCACATCATCACTCACGCTCATAGTTGAATGACTTGGCTTGGAAGAACCATCTTAGCACTTTAAGTGGGAGAAAGATGGTGTTCTCTTTATCTGGTGCTCCTCCTCCAAAGGATTCTAGGAGAAAGGTGGTGGTCTCTTTATTTGGTGCTGCTAATCCAAAGGTTTCAGGTACTATCCAAAATGCTCAATTCTTCCCTTTTGTTGATGTGTATGATGATGATTCAAACAAATTTTGAAATACATAGTATATAGGTCTCAAGAATTATATGGATAAAAATAACAAATCATTTTTTAATCTTGTTATAAGAGAAGGGAATTATGGGAGACTTGTTATTTTCAATTCTTTGTTACATTCATGAAAAGAACCTCAACTCTCGGTCCTGTTTGGTTCTGTACCCTCCCCTCTAACATCAAATAATGTCCATGGGAGTGTCCCAAATACCATTCCCTTGATAAAATATCCCCAGGGATATGTTTTGGTTCCTACAAGGGGGACTATTCTCCTTCCATCTCTGTGGCAAATGAGAATTTGTTACTGTAGGCAAGTGCATCATTGGATATGGAGTCTCTTACTATCAGATATTCTTTTTTCTCTTCAGACCTATCTTGTTAGTCCGAATTCTACAAAGAATGTCACTATTAGGAAGAAGAGGGTCTAAATTTAAGAATGTGTCTCCCATAGACCCCCCACATATCTGCATTGGATGAATATTTTCTTAAGGTACAAGACATTTCACCATTATCTAGGGTGGAAGGTGATAATGTGTTAACTAACTCCCAAGATCTTAGAGATCTTTCACCCATTTACGTGGTGCCTCAATTAAAGTAATGTCACTGAATATTCGAGTCCTAGGTAGTGCCTCTAAGAGACTATCCCTTTGTGACCTATTAAGGTTGAGAGGTTTGCAGTCATCCTAATTCGGGAGACCATGGTGCCTCGGGAAAGGGCATGGGATTTTTTCCTAAAGATTTCCAAAGTATGGTAGGTATTTGTGACCAATGCTTGTGGTATTTCTAGAGGCTTTACTACAATATGGGATCCAAATTCATTAATTTCATGGCTTTCAAATCTTTTGTAGGGATAATTTTTACAACTTTTGTCAGGGGTTCTAATTTGTGCCTCCATATACTTAATATGTGTGCTCCATATTCATCCAGACTTGAGTTTTGGAACCATTTGGAATCTTGAGGACTTTTAAAAATCAACACTCTTACCTTAGCATGGGATATAAATTTAACAGTGTCCGCAACAAAGATATGGGGGTTCAAAATGCAGATTGGATTGAATGGGGTATTTCTTCAAAACTCTTTTTGGGCAATACTCATTTGTTGATATTATCCTTGAAGCTAATATGCCTACATGGAGAAACATTCATACTGGTGCAAATGGCATTGCAAAACTCCTTGTTCATTTCCTTTTCCATGAAATTTTGGTGGAACATCTTGGTTATATGTGAACATGGGCCTCCTCCTCTACATTATTTGATCATTATCCAACTATCCTACAAAGGAAAGGAGATTAGTATTGGAGGAGTTTACCTTTAAGTTCAGTCATGCATGACTAATGGACAAGGAATTTGATTCTCTGGTATGGGAAACATGGATGCAATCATCTTATAATTTGGATATCACACTTATGGGCATGTTTTGCAAGAAACTCAATTATCTAGAGGTGGTTAGAAAATAAGAGTGGGATAAAAAAAGGTCTCATAGGTAAGAATTGTTAGATATTGATAAAAAAATGAAGGCAATATCAAACGCTTGTGGGCTTAGCTACTTTTAAGAAGCACGAAAATTGGAAGCCCTAGAGCTCGAACCTCATAAACACAAAAGCTTAAGGCTTTAAGAGGAATTGTTGTGGTTTAAAAGTCATGCGATATGGATCACTGGGTGAGACAATAATACTAAATTCTTCCATAAGTTTGCCACTAAAAGGAGAAGGGAGAATTCCATTTGGGGCTTGTTATATGGAGTGGTAATACTACTAAATTCACGGTTAGATCTTCATAATGAAGCTCTACAAATATTTCGACAATCATTTCCAAGCAAGGAGGGATGTGGACATTGAGAATCAGATGGAATACATTCAGTGATTTCAAAAAATGTTTAGTTAGGAGGAAAGTGAACACATTGAGAGGCTGATCACTTCTGATGAATTAGTTACAATTCTTAAATCGATGGTCAGGGACAAAAGTTTGGGCCCCAACAATTGGACTATTGAGTCATTCCTTTATTTTTTGGAAATGATGGGCCCTGCTATTCTTTCTATGGTGGAGAAATTGAGGACCAAATGTTATATATCTGGTACATTAAACACAATTTTTTTCACCCTCATCCCCAAAGTGACTAAAGCCACTTCATTTTTAGAGTATAGACCCATCTCTCTATGAGATTATGCATATAAGCTGATTTCTAAGATTATTGTGATTCAGATTAAATCTATTATGTCTAAATTCATTTCTCATGAGAAATCCATATTCTAGCCAACATGCAGATACAAGTTGCAGTGACAATTGCATAAATGATTACATTCCATTATGGTAAAAAATAAACATACGTGCCTTATGAAGTTAGATCAAACAAAATCATGCAATTGTGTTGATTGGGATTTTTTAAGGATGACCTTGCATTAGATTGGCCTTTCTATGCATATGGTGGATTGAATCATGACTTGCATCACATATGACAATTATGATTTTTTAATTAATGGGGTTACTTCATCTTTCTTCAAGGTTTCGAGAGGCTTAAGGAAAGGTTGTTCTCTCTCACTCCTCTTTTATTCTTGTCAGTCATAGATGGTATGAGTCACATGCTATCGAAGATTAAATTGTGTGGCTTTATAATTGGTTGTAGGATCACTCAGAACATTTCTATCGCTCATCTTATTTTTGTTGATGATGTTCTTCTTCTTAGGGAAGTGTCTTTCTTTAAATGGAAAATTATTAACCAAGTGATAATGTCCTTTAATGATGTTTCTGGTCTATATATGAACAAGACCAAAACATCACTTATTGTTGTGGCACATGAATGAGGATTCAGTTAAGGAGATTTCAAAGCTTTTTGATATCTCAATGTCTTCTATGGACGATGGTTTTAAGTACCTTGGTTTCAATCTAAAACCAAAAAATTATGGTATCAAATATTGGGAGTGGTTGTTAAATAAATTTGAGAAACGATTATCTATTTGGTCTCATAAATGGCTTACTATGGGAGGTCAGTTTACCATGGTCCAATCTGTTTTACATAAAATCTCTATGTATTGTATGCATATATATTTGATGCCAAAGAATATCATAATCCAAATCAACTCAATTATTTCTAGATTTATTTGGGCTGGTACAAGGGATTCTAAAATGTTCCATTTAGTGAGGCTAGAAGTTCTATCTATGTAGAAGGAGGATGGGGGATGCGAAATAAAAAACATAAAACTTTTTGGTTGGGGTTTATTGACAAAAAGCCTAGGGTGAGTTTTATTTGGTAAAGGAATATGGCAGAGTGTAATAAAATAAAAATATCTCAAAAATCAATCATATTTATAGTGTATTAAGGATGGAGTGTAGCTTCCAAATGTTGTTTCATATATATGGAATAGTTTGATGGAAATTAGGCACTAGCTAATTGGGAGTATAAGATGGGAAATTGGTCAAGGCAAAAGGGTGGAGATTGGATTGGACTCAATGAAAGTTTTTCAAGGGACCACTCATTTCTGATGCCCCTTATAAGGTACATACACAATATGGGAATCTATTATTTGAGTGAGATCTATATTTCACAAGAATAGATTTCTAGGTCTCCTTCCTAGTTACATGCACGAGATATTGGATTATATGGTGTTCTGAAAGAAATACGAGATACGTATATACAAAACATATTGAAGCAGGTATCTCTCTAACAGAACATGAGCACATATTAGCATGGGATGGATTTTATAAATATAGAGAGATCACTGTTAAGGAGGCATACAGTTACACTTCTCCAACACAATATTCAAATGAGAGTTACAGTGGGTTCTAGAAAATTTGGAAATGATATCTCCCACTCAAGCTCAAAGTTTTCGACTAGTTGTCATGTCAGAACATGATCCTTACATGAGACAATTCATGTAAGAGATGATTCATTGGATCAGGGAGTTGCACCTTGTGTAATATGGAGCAAGATGGCGTCATTCATCTCTTCCTCAAATGTCCCTTTTCAACTTCTATCTGTTATGGTGTTATGAACTTTCTTCATATTACTATGGATTGGAATGTAAATTTTGTGGAAGTGTGCCTCTCAAAGTGGTTCATTCACTACAAAGTCTTTTGCACACTTCCTTTTTACATTTTTTTTGGGGTATATGGAGGTGTCAAAATGCATTGATTTTTGAGGGTACATCTCCAAATATAAAAAATAGTTGTTTAAATGCAACTTATTTAAGTGGAATAGGCCCCAATATGGAGATTGGAAAACCAAGACAAATTAAATATGAAAATATTTGGCATAGATATCTTGTTAGATTCTTTGATGGTGTAGAACAACATTTCTCATGTGGTTGTGGGGCTTTTATTGTCATTAAACCTGGTTCTTTTTTTCATTTCGTATGGAATGGTGGAGAGGGTACAAATACTAAGGCAAATATCATTGCTCTTTGGGGGGTCCTTTTTGGTGCTCAATGGATGTCTATTGATCAAGTGGATGTATTTGGAGATTCTAAGGTGGTTATAAACTAGGTGCACAGGAGCGATAAACTTGCACCAACCATGCTCATTAATTGGATGAATCGTATTGACATGTTAAATGATTTTGAGAGATTTTTTGGCATAAATCACATGATATTTCATTTGTCGATGCGTTTCGAACTAACTAGTGTGGTTCATCGTTAGGAAAAGTTGAAGAATTAGATCCAGTATGCATGTTAAATACTCAGAGCAGAACATCCAACAGCTATAATCTTTGACCAGGCAACAACTATATTGACTAACGGCTAGTTAGACAAGACCTGGGGTATTAAATAAAAAATTAAAATAAGTCAATTAAAATAATAGTTAGTTACACTAAAAGTTACAGGTACGTATTAATTTACATAAAAGTTTTAATTATTTAATAATTAATTTAATTTTTATTATAAACATATATACATATATAAAAATATATTAAATTAAATTAATGATATTAATAGTTAGTTATATACATGAAAGGTATAATAATAATATAATAATAATTAAGTATTTATATAGAATAAAACTATAAATATTTTATATTTTTAAATTTTTAGATTTATTTAATTGTTTAATTAATTGATAAAATTGCTTAATTATTTTTAATATAAATTAATAAAAACATATTATCGTAGATCGATTACAAAAGTAATTAATTTTCTTTTTATTAATTAAGTTAAAATTATTAGTATATAACTAATAACATAAACTAAATACTAATAAAATATCTCATACTATATAAACAACTCATCAAAGATTAAAGGTCAAAGAGAGAAGGATACGGGATAACAAGGGGAAACTAACTTATACTAGAACAAGTTATAAAAATAGAAAGGGGAGAAGGGAAAAAAACGACTAGGAAGAGAGGGTTGGGACCCAACAACTACTGATCTTCCATCTGTCCTCTCTATTGAGATTGCTCGGTATTTTTTCAATCTCAAGGGCTTCCCTAAATTTGCGGTGATGGAACTGTAAAACTCTAGAAATAACACTGGCCTCCTCGATACAAACATGATGTTTGGTTTTCTTCGCATGCTCTGCTAAAGCGGAAGACTTGGTTCTCCTATGTTTGAGGTCAACTGTGTGCTCACTAATCCTTTGATTAATGGAGCGTCCAGTCTCACCAATATAGGGGTCCCCACAGGAACAAGGAATAATATATATCCCTTTCATGTCCTTAGGGTCGATATGATCCTTCACAGATCTGAGGGACTTACGAATGGTTTTAAGAGGTCTAAAGGTTGAGGGGACATTATGCTTCTTAAGAATCCATGCAATCTTATCAGTGGTCCCCTACACAAACGGAAGATGGACACCTAGGACTGGCTCTTTTGGTTCTCTTTTGGTTAACGAATTTTTGGCAGCTTTGAGGAAAGCTTTCTGACCCAGGTATCTATTATAACCATTATGAACAAAGACATTAAGGAGATGGGATTTCTCTTTCTCGAAGCTCCTTTCATCAGAGATTCTTAGGGCACGAGTGACAAGGGTGTTGAGAACACTCAGCTTCTGCACTGGGAAATGGTGGGAACTGGCATGAAGATACTGTTCTGTATGTGTTTTCTTTCAAAACACTTGGTGGGAGAGGGAACCATCACTATTCTTTGAAATAAGAATATCAAGGAAAGGGAGGCAACCATCGACTTCTTGTTCCTTGGTGAACTTAATTGCCGAGGATTGACTATTGAGATGGTCGAAGAAGAGATCTAACTCCTCTTGGCCATGAGACTAGATGACATTAATGTCATCTACATATCTTTTCCAAAGCTTAGGCAGGGAAAAAAATAAATATAAAACAATTAATACCTTTTTATTGTACACTAACTAGTAATAATCATTTAAATTAATTTAATATTTATATATGTATATATATTTATAATAAAAATTAAATTAATTATAAAATAATTAAAACTTTTATGTAAATTCATACGTACCTATAACTTTTAGTATAACTAACTATTATTTTAATTGACTTATTTTAATTTTTAATTTAATACCCTGGGTCCTGTCTAACTAGCCATTAGTCAATATAGTCGTTTCCTGGTCAAAGATTATAGCTGTTGGATGTTCTACTATGAGTATTTAACATGCATATTGGATTTGATTCTTCAACTTGTTCTGACGGTGAACCACACTGGTTGGTTCGAAACGCGTCGACAAATGAAATATCATGTGATTTACACCGAATAATCTCTCATAAACTTGATATGGATCACAAAAGCCTCAATTCAACAATGTTAAATGATGTTTTTCAGGATCTGACTTTTGAACATATTTACAGGGAGTGGAAATAATGTGGTAGATGCATTATCAAAACATGTATACAACACACAATATGTAGTGATCACTTTCTCTACTTTTCACAATGACACTCTCCTCAGAGAGGGGAACATTCCTTTTATATAGAATCTACCTATATAGAGGAGATATTATCATTTACGGTATTAGTTATTTTTATGTATGCATGTTAAAGAATGTACTTTAGAAGTCAAGATTATAGTGAAAATTTTGGGACAATACCAAAGTTGGTATGTGTAGTAAAATATTTTTGGATTTTAGACACATCTACGTTTTGGATGTTTTTATTCTATGAGGAAGATAGGGTATAGCTAGTGGAATATGAGAGAATGAGGTATATCTAGACTCATTTTGAATATGTAAGCATATTTTTAAGTAGAAAGCATGTTTTTTTCTCTCGAATAAAAAAATGTGAACAACTAAGGATAAACATTTATGCTAAAGAAAATGTGCTTCACTGCAAATATTTTTAGGTAGGAGATTGTATTATATTATTCCCTATTTCTTAAAGTATTTATTAAGTTTTTGCCTTTAAAACATGAACAATTGGTAGTACTTCCAATAGTGATGTTTACAGGGAGCGGAATAATGTGGTAGATGGATTATCAAAACATGGATGCAATACACAATATGTAGTGATCACTTTCTATACTTTTCACAATGACACTCTCCTCAAAGAGGGGAAAATTTCTTTTATATAGAATTTATCTATATAGAGGAGATATTATCATTTATGGTATTAGTTCTTTTTATGTATGCATGTTAAGGAAGAGAGGGGAAAATTCCTTTTATATAGAATCTATCTATATAGAGGAGATATTATCATTTATGGTATTAGTTCTTTTTATGTATGCATGTTAAAGAAGGTACTGTAGAAGTTAAGATTATAGTCAAAATTTTGGGACAATACCAAAGCTGGTATGTGTAGTCAAATATTTTTGGATTTTAGACACATATATGTTTTGGATGTTTTTATTCTATAAGGAAGATAGAGTATAGATAGTGGAATATGAGAGGATGAGGCATATGTAGACTCATTTTGAATATGTAAACATCTTTTTAAATAGAAAGCATGCTGTTTTTTCTCTCTTGAAAAAAAAAGTGAACAACTAAGGATAAACATTTATGCTAAAAAAATGTGCTTCATTGCAAATATCATTTGATAGGAGATTGTATTATATTATTCCCTATTTCTTAAAGTATTTAATAAGTTTTTGCTTTTAAAACATGAACAATTGGTATTACTTCCAATAATAATGTAGCTAGCTATAAACAATTAGCTATAAATAATTAGTTATAATTAAAAATAATAGAGTTAATAATATGACTGGAGATAAAAAAAAATGATACTATTTAAAAAAATACAACCTTCTATATTTTTACTTTTTTTGAAATTAAAATACTTTAATTGCTCTAAATTTTCTAAATTTATAAAATATTAAAAATAAAAATACTTTTAATTACTCTAAATTTCTAAATTAACTTGTTATCCTAACCCTTTTAGTACTATAAATACCCTGTCTAACCTTTCCAATATTTCTATCAAAAGAGCAAAAAAACCAAGAGAAAGATCTTCATAAATGCAATGTTCTTCATTTAATTTCTCTCATTCTTTTTTGAGAAGATTTCTTCGGAGAGATCACATTATAATACTTTTGCGGATGCTTTTCAAACCAACCAGTGTGAGATCACATTATAATACTTTTGCCCACTTATTGCGAACCGAGTGTGGTTCATTGTGAAAACAAGTTGAAAAAAAGAATAACTAGCTAACTTGATCTCTTTAACGCATCTTCAATGTATCACGCCCTCCAGAATAGTTCCACATGATGATGTATTTAACTCCCTCACCAATTTGCTGGGTTTGACATCGAGGCGGCATGCGATTTTAGAGGTTATTATTCTTTATTTTTTTAGTATTTATATTTTATCATTAATGTTGTGCATTTATTTTATATATTTATAGTATGTAATGTATTATAATTTAATTATGAAATGAGTAGTGAGAATGCTTATTATGGGTTATTATTTGTGAATGTAAGACTCATTACTATTATTTAAATAAAATTATAGGATTATTTGTTGTAATTTGTTAGAGGCAGGGTTTGGGTTTCACTTCTCCTATATGTTTTTGGTCCTAAGCTATTAACCTATTTCATTACTTCTGGAAAAACAAGCTCTCAACAAAAAAAATAAACCATTTACCAACTCTTAACCGAAACGAAACACTTCCATTCTAACTTTTCATATTTAAACACTTATTCATTTTTATAACACATTAAATAAATATTAAAAAATCAAATCAATGTTATATAGCAATATACATATATTGTATGCTAATATTATCTTAAAATTTAAAAAAAAAAACTATACGAAAGTATATAAATTTGATAGCACAGTGTTTAAAAAAAATATCAATTAACAAATATGGATTCTCATACTAATTATTCATCAAATTATCCATTTAACTGATAATTCCAAGATCAAGAACAACTAAGAATCAAATGGATGGAATTGTCCTTGAAGTGTTTGAGGTTACTGCACAATAATTGCAAAGGTTACTGAACGATGATAGGCACCCCTCAATGTTTACAATATTTGCTACAACATCTAATCATTTAAGAGTTGCAGGCATTCCATAAAGGAATCAATCTCTTTATTTTTAAGGTTTTGACTCTGATTTATTCTTGTGATAACAATACTGTTATATAACCACTTGGAGTCAGCTACTACAGCGTTTGAATTTTTATTGCGATGCTATTAGAAGTGGCAAGAGTTAATTAGTTTGCCATAGGGCATTAAATGACTGGTTAGCTACATGCCATTTAACTTTATAACACACTTCATTATTTTTCATTTATCTCGTTATGCCGGCGGATGTGTTATAAAGTTAAAGGGCATACAGCTAACCAGTCATTTAATGCCATATAGCAAACTGGTTAGCTCTTGCCATCAGAAGTAACCAGAATTTGCAGGCATTCCATAAAGGAATCTATCTCTTTATTTTTAGGGTTTTGACTTTGAATTTTTCTGGTGATACCAGTACCTGTTATATAACCACTTGGAGTCAGCCACTACAGCGCGTGAATCTTCATTGCGATGCCATTTGAAGTAAGCATGTGTTCTGTTTTCTATTTCAAGAAGTCCATGGCCGAAGCTTGCTTCCCGAAACGCTGAATAACTGGGTTGCGGCTCTGTAAAGCTGCGAACAATTCCAATGCAAATGCTTGTAATTGCAATTAAAAGTTTGCATGGAAACATATTAACAAGTTTTGTCAAACAATAAAATTAACCAAATTAACCGTTCATTCAGCTTACTTTTTTGCAAGACCTTCCAAATTTCCTCCATCGCCAACAGTAAGATACACAGGTGCAGCAGGATTAAATGTAGGTGTACACTTTCCATTAGTTATATTGTAAGCCACATTTGAATAACGATACTGCAGAAATAAACACTGACAACATAATTAAAATTCCCCTGAATCAACAATAACACAGCATTAAATCTAAATCTGGTTAACAAGTACCCCTCTCAAGTGAGCCTTGAAAATAAGTAAATTGCAAATGGGCATTAAAAGATGAGCCTTGAAATAAGTAAATTAAAATTCCTCTGAATCAACCATAATACATCATTAAATCTAAATCTGGTTAACAAGTAGCCCTCTCAAGTGAGCCCTGAAAATAAGTAAATTGCAAAGGGGCATTAAAAGAAGAGCCTTGAAATAAGTAAATTGCAAAGAGATAAAAAGAAAAGTAAATTGCAAAGAAATATTAAAAGAAGAGTTATATATGTTTATTATTGGATTTTGGCAGATCAGTTATTTAATGGTAAGTATATATAACTTCGCTCATTTAATGTTCATTCGTTAAATCACTTATTTATTGTAAGAAAGCTTTGAATATTAATAATTTAGTATGCTAGAATTTAAAATATTTTAGGAATCTGATAAAAATGTAATCAAATAAAACAAATGAATAATAATTAAATGATTTCACATCATATTTCTAAAATATTCCCAAATCAACTACCAATATGATTAAGAAAACTTTAAATACAAAAAAATAAATAGTAAAGAGATATGATTTTTATCAAAATATTGAATGATATAATCACAAAATTTTATTTTATTTTTGAACATGCAGAACGATAGTGACTTACAGATCTCTCATAGGCATGAACATGACCTGCAAAAACAATATCAACCTTGTATTTCACAAACCATGATTCAAATTGGACTCGCATGGTCTCTCCTTCCATGTAGTGGGCATAGTAGCTATTGTACAATGGCGCATGCATGAGAACAATCAACCATGGGGTTTCTGTTCTATTGACCTTTGTGAACTCTGTCTGAAGCCACAGATATTGAGGAGTGTAATCTCCTGCATATGAAATAACATTGTAAAAATCTGTCTGTCTAATGAAGAGGTACATGCATCCATTTTACAAGAGAGGTTGCTTCATGAAATATGGCAACTAAATTTGTGTTTTTCATATATAACCAGTGGCAGAAATGTGTGAAGAGAGACCTACATCCATTTGCACTCTAAAATAAAGGTTACCTATCAAATATTGCAATAAAATTTGTGTTTTCCAAATATTGCCAGTGGCAAAAAGGTGTAAAAAGAGACATGCATTCATCACTTTATCAAAATCTGAAACTAAATTGGTGTGTTTTTCATATATAAAGTGAAAAAAAAGGGCCAGAAAAGACCAATAATGTACGGATATATACTAATAAAGTATTTAATATTTTATTGAAAATTTTTGAGTTGAGAGAGGCCTTTTATAATTAAGTATAGGTAGATGTGTAGTGAAAATATTTAATATTTAACAAATTTAATCTAATGTCAATGTTGGCCTTATTTAAAAATCAATAAAATTGATATAATGTAATATATAAAATTTAAACACCATGTAAAAACAATTATTCATTTTTTATTGGGTTAGGAGGTGTCCTCTAGCCTAGTATGTTAGATATGTGTATTGTAACTTAATGTAAACATTTTTACTTAGTCAAAATAAAATTAAAATTAAAATATGGTAGAGAGGCTCATGGTATTCATATGGAATATAACTATTTAAGGGGGGAATTAAACTAGCATAGATTTATCTTAGTTTGATGTTGTATTTAGATACATAATTAGTTGCATAGCTTATAAAGGTAATTTTTTGTTTTTTGTTTTTTGGATATGTTCACTTTGGGCATTTGTATGGATATGTTTGGTGATCCTTTTTGTATGCTTCATTTCTATAATGGATGATTACATAATGTGTAAGACTGTGCAACATACAAAACAATAGTTGCTTCTTCATTTTAATATCTTATTTGATAATCACTTTACTATAACATAGGTAATATATTCTCTTAATTTACGTGTAATAATGATTCTATAGAGCTCTTATGGATCTAGAATGCTATGTTTAGAAATGAATATGCTTAACTATGAAAGTGAGCTAGGGTGAGAGGACGAGATATTAGATAAAATGTAATTATTTTTTATCTAATATTTCTACCTACCTCCATCCACTTTTTACTTGGGTAAAATATCATTATACAATATTACATTTTACCCATTATTTCACCTCACCTAGTCCACTTCTTATTGTAATTTTTCTTTATATTTGAAGTTTGAAAGTAAATAAACTCAACTATAAAATTATTCAGTGAGGGGAAATATTGAGTAAAATGTAATATTTAGGCTAGGGGATGACATGGAATATTTAGTAAAATGTTATAGTGTTACATTTTAATTAGTATTTCTTGAGTAAAATGTAATATTTCCAGGGGGTGACATGAAATATTAAGTAAAATGTAATAATATTACATTTTAATTAGTATTTCTCCCCACCTTGGCCACTTTTTATTAGGTAGGGGTGATAATAAATATTGGATAACATGTAATACTATAATATTATATTTTATCCAAGATTTCCTATCACGCGATGCACTTTTTATTAAAAAGATTCTTTATATTTGAGGTTTATAAATAACCTTAACTTTTATGAAAAAAATTAATCATAGTATGGTAAAGATGATGTTTTGACTTGGTAAAAATAAATTAATATATAAAAATAAAAGTAAAATCAAAAGGAATAAAATTAATGATTATGATTATAATTAATAATTAGACCAACTTAAATCCATCTTAATTCTTGATTTACCAAATAGCCAAAAGATCAAATTTCTTGAGATACATTTCTGGATAAATCTAAAATTAAAATAAATATAAACTAATAATATAATGAAAAAAATACCATACATTTATGTTCTAATAAAAATGATAACATATCCTATAACACTTAATATAACACTTTACATATGGAATAATATTTCGTTATCATTAATTGTTAGCGTATTACAATTTAAACATATTTAACTAATCCAAATTGACAACCTTTTTCTCTTTTCTATCAAATGTGTAGATTTTAGGGGATATTGGTAAGAAGTTACTAGGTATATTTAACCTCTATATGCAAAAATTAAACATGAAAACTAGTTGTTCATTGGAGATGATTATGTAATGAATTCCCTCAAGTAGCATCATTATCTTGTGCAAGATTAACATTATATTAGATTTTAGGGACAAAGATTTAATATTTATACTTTGATATGTTGTACATGTGGGGGATGACCCATCTAGTTTCAAGGTAAAATTTCAATTATATGGTCCAAATAAGCATAGAAAGTATAAAAACCATGAATTACAAGACACATTGTATATTATCATTCATAAACAAAAATAAATCCTCACACGATTTGACAGAGAAATGTTGTCTAAACAAACAATTTTCTCATTTGATTTCTCCACTAGGTCCATTGAAGTGATAAGGGAATCCATCCCACTAATATACCTACATGTGAGGTAATGATACACAAGCATATGTCATCCTACATGCATATTTTGGTAGCTTCTTATGTTAGGTATGTGTTATATTCTTTGCACAACTTATATGCACAAGGAATAAAGGGGGGTTCGAGAGGGGATTTTTCAACCCCCCTTGCACAAGGTTCGGGGTAGTGCCCCGAGAATATTTTTTTGGGTGATTTTTTGTGTCCATTTTGGTATCTTGGGCACATGATTTTATTGAAAGCGGTTTTGAGGCGCATGTTGGTTTTGCCCATGGTTTTATAGTTTCCATTACAAAACTAATGTTTGAATGGTGGTTCATGTACCTCATAATATGTATATTGTATTTTATTGTCGTACATAAAATATAATGAAAAAAACTTGTTGGTTTTCTTGGGTTTGGGTTTCCAGGATAAAAATTTCTAAGTAAAATTGTATATTTTCCATTGTATTTTTTCTATTTTATTAATAATCTGTTTACAACTATTAAAACGTAAAGGGTTAAAACTTAAATCTTATGCGTGAAAGGACATTATCTTAAATTTAATTGTTGATCTTAATTAAAAAAGATGATACCTAAATATCTATAGTTGAATGGTAATGAAGTTGTTAGAACCAAAATCGTAGTGATGTAAATGAAAAATGATTAAGAATGACTTGTATATGAGAAAACTAGAACATATTTGCCTCATATTTATCCCTCACTTGGTCATACTATGGTTGTATATGTCACCAATCCAATTAGACAAGTTGTAGGTGATACTTGTCAATGAAATCTTATGTTACTTTGGGACCAATATGTGGTAGGTGTTAGAAAGTGTTGTCATTGATGTCAAAGGAAGCTACTAAGGAGTGTATTTGCAGTACCAAGCTATGTGAAGAAGCTATACAATATTTTACCCATGGTGGTTGGATGACCTAGGTTATGAGGGAATTTTTGCATCAAAATATTAGCTCATAAGCTTTTGGAAACTGCTCAGATGGATAGAGCTTAGAAAGATATTTACAACGGTATATGAAAGCCTGCAAATGGACTTCTAGATCAAAATTCATCGCTAGTCAAAGTTATAGGCCACAAGGGGTCAAAGTTGCGGAGCTATAGTTGGTGGTGGTCTTAGTTGGAGTTAGTTTTGACATTTTTCCAAAGTTGGCAGAATGATTGGTGGAGATATTGGTAGAAGAGTGACCATTAAACCTTGTGCAAATACGAAGGTGAATGCATGCCATGCGTCTCCTCTAACCCACTGTAAAAATTGTGCAAGCCCAAGTACGCTTAAGGGTTAATGACAAGGGGGGTATGCTATTGGCAGTATTGTCATATCAGTGATCGTGATATCAACAAATCATATTAAAGGCGGGACCCCCTCCCCCTATTAGCGCCAAACTAGTCAAGGTGGGTCTGTGAAAACCAAAAGCCGTAAATGGTATGTGGCTTAGGGAAGCATGGTTGAGACAATTGGCATAGAAAAGTGAGCTACACCAATTAACAAAGAATGCCAGGAGGAAGTGGATGAAAAACTAGATACATAGGTGGATGACGACATCAACATGAAGTCAACAATGACATGGCACCTATGAGGGTGTGACATGTGGCATGTGTTTCTGACATTTTTATGTGGCTAGGTGAGCCAAATCCAAGTGACACATCGCACCACTCAGGAGCTTCCACATGGCATGATTGATGCAAGGGTGATGCCAACAAGATGATGTGGCAATCCCTTAGAGTTTGGGCCAGGGGACATGCTCGACAAGATTTTCCTGTGTATTTGATTTTCAGCGAAAATCATATAAACTAGAACTGAAGGTCAGGACTTTAGGTTAGTAGGGCCTCCAAGGAAGTTGGAGGAAAATGATATCATACAGTAGGGATTGTAGGTTGACCTCCAACCTACTGACCTGCATTGAAATTCATGCAAGGGTAGAGTTGGAAAGTTTCTAGTTAGCAGTCAGAAAGTGAGCGGAGAAACAAAAATTGGCAGAACTTTGACCTCATTCAACCCTCTGACATACTCATGGCTTGGTCACAAATCTAGCTTATATGAGCAAAGAATCTAAAGGAAAAGAGCTCTAGCAGTCGGTGAAGGACACTAATAGTTGGAAAATTTTTAGCAGCGACATAAACAAAGTTGGCAACTTTTCTAGATTTGGCGACATATTTGGAAGGCATGCCAAAAGTGGTAGAAAACCAAAGTTAACTAGCAGAGTTGATAGGTTTAGAGGTAAATTTGGAGTTAGCCGAATTTAGAACTATAGATAAAAGCCCCGTTAAAAACGAGTAAAATTCCAAAATTGCAAATTTGGGAAATTTAACTTCGATTTTTTCATAGGGACATCAAAGCAAATATTGGAGACTAATTGAGCACATAAAAAGAATATTCCAGAAGCATATAAAAAATAAGTTAATGAGATCAAAGCCTCCGTTCAAAATTTAAGTGCAAGTTGACAAAAGCTCATGAACTAAAAATATTAGTCTAAATTCATTTATAAGCAGAACCAAACAACCAAGTTGGTGGTTGTTGGTGCAACAAGATGCATAATTTTTGTATGCATCAAGGGTGAATTAGAGATTAGATTTGGTATATGAAAGGTGTTTTAGAATGCAAATAATGCATAATTTGTTGATATTATTTTTTTAATGATGTTTTGGTGTATGCAACAAAAGTCAGAAATCAATGAATAATATTTCTTGAAGGTGTCTTGATGGTGAATGAGGTATTGAGAGAGGTGATTTTAGGTGGTTGGGTCATGTAAGCAACAAGGTGGTGTTATAAGAGAGTAAAAAAGAGTTTATCCATGCAATGAAGCCATTGAGGTATAACAGTAAGGAAAATTTTGTTTGAAGCAAGAAAATTTTGTTGATCTAAGTTTGAAAATTAACGAAATATGGATCAACATGGCTACCAAGTGGTAGCTTTCATTTCAAGGGTTGTATCTCCTTCCAGTAGTGGCTAGTAAACAATTAGGTGTATTAATTCCTTTCAATAGCAACCGATAAATTAGGGAGTAGGAGCTTCCTTTTAGTGGTAGACGATAAAAAAAGGGTTAGTAGTTCCTTTTAGTGGTAGCTAATAAATTGGGGAGTCATAGCTTCCTTCAGGTGGCATCTTGAGAAACCTACAAGTAGAAGCTTGCAGGGAAGTGATGTAAAAACTAGTTGTAGCTTGCCTTGAATGAAGGAATAAAGAAGAAGATTGATGCCTTTACATGTTTCATATATGTATGATAATGATTATGTTGATATGCCCTTCATATATTTATTGTTTCTCTTACATGATTGGTTTTTAAATTTCTTAAAAAGTTTAATGTGGAAATAGTTTGTATAATTTGGTCACATTACTAATTCACCCCCCCTCTTAGTATTGTCCTGATTTCCAAAAATTGGTATAAGAGGAAGGTTCCTTTAGGATCAATTTAACAACTGGAAGGAAGATTAGGGATCATGACAAACCAAGAATGGATGACCTCAGATGGAGTTCCATTTTTGAATGGGTTAAATTATACAACTTGGAAGGTAAGAATGAGAATCTACTTGCAAGCTCTTGATTTGGATATATGGCTATCTATGGAGAATGGATTAAAAGATAATGAGTTGAATGAACAAGCCAAGTATAAAATCTTGAAAGGATTGTCCAAGTCATATCTTGAGAAAGTAATATGTTGTAAGACTGCCAAAAAGATATGGAATTCATTGCAATCCATCTATGATACATACATACAAACTGCATGTTATGTTAAGAGGCTTTCTCTGAAGAATGGAACAATAATAGATTTGAAGAGCATTAAAGATCATGAATTAGAACAAGAGGATGATTCCCCTGTATCAAGAGGCCAAGTTTCGAATCAACACACAGAAAATACCAAGGAGATGCAATCTACAAGTAAGTTGTTATTATTTTGTTATTGTAAAACTATTGACCATTTATCTTCTAGTTGCTTAATTGCAAGTTTTGATGAAAGAGAGAGAGTTCTTCATCTAGTAGTAATAAAGAAGGAACTACTTTGATAGTGTTGTAGCGGCTACAACCACCCTCCAAAATTTTTCCTTAGCTTCATTTTAGAGCCTCCCTACCAACCATCCTCAGCAGCATGTCTTGCACTGTCTAGTACATGAGCTTCAATGGTTTTCTAGCCGCTTTCTAGCCTGTGCATGATAGCTTACTTTACTCCCCTCATAGGTTGCTACTCTGGACTTGGTTTAGTTGTTGGCTGAGTAGCTCCCTCAAGAAATTGTGCATTTCTGGAGGGGAACCAGCCTTCCCTCCAAAATATGCACAATTTGGCCCAACAATGCTACTCAGCTCAGAAATTGCGCAATTCTGGCAGCAGTCAGCTGCTCCTCCTAGAAATTGTGCAATCCCTCTAGACAGCGAGCCCAGCTTCCTCCCAAAAGCTATGTAAAATTTCCCCTCAGTCAAGCAGGCTATTGCATGTGCCCTTAGGTTGACCGGTTCCACCCAGGATCGAGAAAACTTGACTTGCACGCATGGGCTACTTTTTCCCGAAATAGCAAAAAGAAACATGCAAAAATCATCCCTAGATTTTAGGGAGCTATTTTTAGCAGATGGAGGTTACATGCAAAGGTCGTTTTAGAAACTTTCCTCTAAGTGTTGCTTTTTCCTAGATTTGTGGCATGCACATCATGAGCCTCAAACTTATTTATTCGACACTTCAAAGCTCATTATTCACATCGATCTTGGATATCTGACATCCCACAACACATCTAGGAGTCTTTGACACATCCAACTCAGCTATTTCCAGGTAAGTCTGCTTAACTTGTCTTTTGCAACATTTCTGTTGCTTTTTGTGTTTTGGATTGTGTGAGTGTCGTCTGCTTGATTTATGTGAACGCTTGCTGCTGTTTGCATGTATATTAGCTTGTACAAGCACCCTTTCAGTTTTCGTTAACATCTCACTATTATCGCATGCATGACACTATTTTTCACGAAAGCTCGCTGATTCGGTGACTCGTCTCACACACATGCATGTTGTTCCATTTTTTGAATCTTGCATTCACTATTTGCATGCATGATCATTCACCTTTGCTTACACTTAGTATATCCATGCATTCACATCTTCATTTGCTTTCAGTTGTCCATTGGCGGGTCTGGGCAACCTTTGCCCAAACTCTGCCTTCCTCCCAGAAAATGTGTAATTTTGGCCAGTGACTGCCCCCCAGTATTGCCTTATGCAATTCTGAGAGTCTGTGACTACTGGCCCAGAAAATTGCGCAATGCAGTCCCCGGGCCTGCAACACTTGCTAGCTAAAATTGTGCATTGTGCAATCCCAACACCCAACAGGCCAATCTGGATTGTGTATTGTGCAATTCCAGCAACCAACCAGCCTCCCGACAGTCCATATTACCTTTTGCGCAGTTCCAGTAGTCAGTCTCCCGGCCTCCCAGTGAAGATTGTGCAATCCTTGCCAGTCAATCCCCAAGTATGTATCATGTCACCCCTCAAGTTTGCTTTGGTTTTAACTGATAGATTTCTTGCCATGCATGTCACCATTTCTCTAGATATATTAGGTGTTCATCCATCTCTCAGCAGTTAAGGATCAATGGCCTCCGAGCAGGGTCAGAGGACAACGCCAAAAATGCAACTGGAGTAGCAGTTGAGCGAGTGTCTACGTGTTTTCCGATTTATGAAGACACCAAACTAATTGTAGACAAAGAAATCAAGCTAAAATTGAAAGAGGTCAATTATGCATTCTCAGGCACATTTAGGGAAGATATCAAGGACCACCAAGTCTATGTGAACATTCACAAGTCTGGCCTGTACCGGATTGCATGCAGGTATCCCGCATTCCCATGCGTGAACATGATACATTGGATCGTTTCGCACACTGATCCCGAGACGATGACAATGAGTAATGTCAGTGGGATGGAGATTGCTACCTTCAGGGCACAGGGTTATCAACAGATGTTCCATTTGTCAAAGCCAATGATTACCATGGAGACACCCTTCAGCATACCGAGCAACAATGCTAACTCCAGGGATATCTTGAAGAACTGGGTAAAGGAGCTAGACAAATTCAGGATGATACCCAACCAAATTTACAAGACGAAGATAGTATGGAAGGAATATCAATACTTGGTCATCTTTTCATGTCGGTTGTATGGCCAAGAGAGCATGGAGACCTCCTCGCAGAGTTGGGTAATCACATTTGACCAACTAGCCAGTGAAGGCAAAGCATGCATCTGGTTTGACATGTTGTCACACAGGCTAAAGGAATAGGTCACAAGAGCTCAGCAGCTGCCCAAAGGTCAGCAAGCAGAAATATACATGTCCACCTACATCTTGGATGCAATCTGTGCCCGTCAAGAGTTCCCGAGCATGAAGTGGGCATGCACATCGGCGAAAACCTCTGTCAATATTTATTGTAATTTTTTTTTCAAATGCAACTTCAGAGGAGTTATCACACATCTGTCAAATCATTTTGTCACCCCAGTGTACAAGACGATATTTGAGCAGGATCCACCTTGCATGTCGAAGGCAACAATGGAGGCACTGATTGATATAATAGATTGGTATGCCTCACCGTCCGACACCTTCATACGGATGTACAGTGCAAAGAAGCCTCCACATGTTTTGCATAATTTTTCCATGGACAAGCTCGTCATGCAAGAAGTATCATACCACATCTCACTAGGACTATCATAAAGGCTGCACCAGAAGAAGAAGACACCTTGGCCCACTCTTCCATTGTGGATTGGGTTGTACGAGATATGGAACCTCAAGCATGTAGATGTTGAAATAGAGTAAATCAAGAAATATCCTTTTGATGTCCGAAGCTTCAATCCGTATGACCCACATTGTATTGTGAAAGATCACTGCGTGAGAGTACAATTTCAGTGGATCCATGGGGCATGTCATTGGGTGGAGGAAGACCCATGGAGATATTATTACAGCTTCTCTAGGACCAATGAACCGGTCGACATCGTTGTGGAATGGTTAGTGAAGTAACATCTAGGAGAGCACCAACAACAGAGGTAAACATATGGGTGCGCAGCAAAGGCAAGAGAAAGATTGTCGACATCGTGAAGGCAGAACAAAGCTACAAGTTCATAGCAGATCCACTTGTACATAAAGAAACTTTAGCAATAGAGTAGAAGAGGCAACAACGCGACACGAGGAACACACAAAGGCAGAGAGAAAAATAGAGGATGGAGGAAATAATGAAGAAGTTGCATGAGTTAGAGGAGAAACTCCGGAAGGAACAGGAGCTGCGTAAATAGGAGAAGGAAGCGCAACAAGAACAGGTAAAGTAGGGGGCACAACATGTACAGATAGATGAAATTGTGCTCGTACAGGTAGTAGACTCATTCGAACAAATGGAACCAAGTAGATAGGGTGAGAAGTCACAAGAGCAGGACTTCACTCAAGAGATTGAACAAGCACTTGAGCAGATGGATACAGATATGGAGCAACAAAAGCTAGAGCAAGACATCGACCTAATGCCTTACCACCAAGAGGTTGACCTACCAGCTTCACCAGATCCAGAAGCGGAGCAAGTCCCAAGCGAACAAGGAGACACTGAGATCCTTGGAGACAATCCGAAAGAAGAGATGCACAACATACCATTTGACGAGTCGCAGCATAGTGTTGTGGAATCACGCAGAGTGTCTACTCTGGATGATCACATATCTCCTATGTAGTTTGAGGAATGAGTGATCGTTTTTGATGTGCACAAGCATCCAACAGCATTGGATGATGCTACTAGAGCATATTTCGAATCCACTAGCTCGAGTGTTCACTTCTTGATAATTGAGAATGAGCGAATGGCTAAGGAGTTACATCATCTGCCTGAGTAGATTTGAAGAAGACGATACTAGATGAAGTATTGTCCCTTGAGACAGTCACGTGGGTGTTGTATTCCAAGTTTGGTACCATGCATAAGGTAGTTGTCCATCTCAACAGTTGGCAACAACGATGTGTTAGGAGAGCATGTATCTTGTCAAAATTGCATACTGTTGTTGATTACATGCAAACATGGAAAATGAGATACAAGGGAGACTTGTTACACTTTCCCAAGATGATGAAGCCCAGAGCAGTCGAGCTGAAGGCACACATCCGAAGTCAGATCCGAAACTATGAAGAACTCCCATAGCTCATCACTAGTTTGCAAGCTTCCCATGCATGAGTATTCAGGAGTATGGATGTTGTTGTGTGCGCACATGCGATCCCATATATTGGGACACTGAACAAGGAAAAGACAAAGGCACATGTTCGAGTGGAGCTTGACTCGTACTTTGACGAGTTAATGCACGTAACCACTAACATAGACTTGGTAATCAGTGCAAACACCATGCATGAATATGTTGTTGGTCTAGCCGCACTCATGGCAATGATGCATATGTTATCAGAGGAGCCAGAGCAGTGTACCCAGATGCTACAGAGGCAAGAGTTTGTTTCCAGAAAGATGTCACCATAGAGTACACAGACACCATCGCAGTTTACCGAGCTTGGCATCAGTTCGCTACTGTTGACCACCGTGAGGATGTCAAAGAGTTGGTCTTCTCACAGTTGTCCGAGTCATAGTGAAGTCTTGCATGGCTTGCTCAATCCTATTTTGTCTGACATGGGTACATGTGCAGATTGTATGTAACGTCTTGTCAAGTGGAAGTTCAAGAGTCGACAGTTGGATGTAACAGTCCAAGAGTAGATGAAGAGTCATGAGGGTAGATGAACAGTAACAAAGGGGAATGTTAAGGGCCACCCCACCCTTTTCTATATATATTCCCTCATAACTCATTGTAGAGGATTTTGGTCAATCAAGCTTTTGATGGGAGTATCTTAAAGAAATCTTGGAGAGTATTGTAACGAGCCTTGGCTTCTCCATTGTGTAGAGCTAGTATATCTCTTTGGAGGAGCAGGCGGAAACGATTGTAATGTTCCACTGTAGAAACTAGTGGTTGGTCATGGTTGTATTGTATGACTGGAACTTTCACTTCTTAATATAACAAAGCCAACATGTTTCATGCATATGTCATATTGTATTTCAGCGATCTTGTTTACTCTAATGATATATGTATCTGTTTGCTTACACATGCATGTATGGATTTCCTATATAAGTATGTATGGCTTTTACCGAAATGTGTTGTTGGTTTAACCATCACTTTGGATTGCTAGCTTACTTTCCTTCCAGTTTGCGATGCATCTTTGCTTGTGTGTTCCCTTCTTAACTCCTTGCTTTCACAGGTTTCCAAGGGGCGCACTCACCTCACCCTCCGTGTGTTAGAACCTCTCATGCACCTTCCTTGACTTGCTGCATATGTCACACCCTTTCTACCAATAGGGACATCTTACTGACCTCTACGTGCAACCACGGTCAAGGCGATACCGTACGACCCATTGCTAGGACACCTACACCAAACAGTCTGAGGTCTAGTTGGGACTTCTTACCAGGGAGATTCCCTGACATGTTGACAGGTTCAACATCGTCAACAGATAGCAATAACAAATCTAGATACTCCTCAAGAAAATAATGGGTGCACTTCTGGTAGAGAAGAAGATAGAATATCTCATGTGTCTATAAAATAAACCTTAGATTCAGAAAGGGAACAAATTTTTGAACAAGCTAACAGTGAAACAAACAATAGTTATGAATCTAGTAGCCCCTCTATTGAGTTGGAAGACCTTGAAGAAAATATTTATTTAAGGAGGTAACTCATATAAGATTTCGAGGAGATCAAGAAGCTTAAAACCTGAAATCAGAAACTGGAAGCTAAGATCATTATATTAAAAGATCAAATATTTAAATATCAGAAGCATGCAAATATTTCAAAAGCTTTGAATGAAATTTGAAGTAGTCAAAGCCCCCCTCAAGATAGGACAAGTTTGATTTGTGAAGGTGAATTAATTTAAACAATAGCTCCAAATTTAAGAGGACCCAATTTTTTTTCTAAAGGAATACCTAACAACATTATAGTAGAAGAGACGTTAATGCAACAACAGGGAGACAAACATAATTATAGAAATAAAGGCAAAGGTATGCAACCCCTTAGGTTTTTATTTGTGGAGTATGACATTATGCCTCTAAGTGTCTAAAGAAGAAGAGACAATTTCTTCATAGAGCAGAAACACATTGTACCAACCACACCAAGAAAGTGCTCAATGAAATCACATAAACAACCACAAGCATATGTCATTTTTCTCTAAAAGACAAAGCTTTCAAAATCCCAATAGAACCAGGAAAGTGTGTATCAACCAAATAAATTTGTTGAATAGAGGCTATGGTAAGAAGGTTAACTCCTATTTGGTTTTTTCATGTTGAATGCTACAAGTATGGAAATTATGGGCACATCGAAACTATATACAAACTTGGAAAGAATACACCTCCTTTCCATAACAAGTCAAATAGATGCATGGATTGTGTTGAAGACCAGCAAATATATAGTTATGTCAGTAATGAAAATGTCATACCAAAGGAAGCAATAATGCAACAAAAGTATGATTTCTCTCTAAAGGAAATTAATTTTCCTAAAATTTGTCAAAAAATCAGCAAGATAGAGTTTGAAATTATAGTGGTTGATCTCTCTTATATAAGATACAATAGACAAAGACTTCAATTAGATAAAAGGAGCAATGCCATTGTTAATTATACCATGAAAAAGAAGAAGCAACAATCGAAAAAGGAATGTGCCCATTATCCCTAATCGATAAGAGAAGGAGGAATGACCAATGGTACATATGCTAAGATTGCAACATAAAGTTCCTCAGACAGGATCATGGTCTTTCCCCAATCAGGACCCAACATACTCAGATGTGGAATAAAAATGAGACAATATACTCGGGGGGAGTAGATCCCTCGTTCCTCTTCATTGAAAAGAAGAGGATGGATTCAAGAGAAGCCAAAAAGGAAATATGAAAGGAGCAAAAATAAACATGCTAAGTAATGTATCTGAAGGTTAAGGGAAGTATGCCCCTTTTATTTTTCTTTAGTTTACGAAGTTGAATAAGAATGGTCTTGCTTCATATTGTGGTTGATTACAAAGGACTTAAATAGTGTGTTATTGGATGATTTAATTTCATTTCCAAGTTATATTGACAATTTGAGTATAGATGGTGATGACAAAATAGAGATGATGATCTGTTTACTACTAAATTCTCCTTGTGTTGTGAAACTATGTTTACAAATTCTTAATGCCAAAGAGGAGAATAACCACAGGGGGAGTATACTCAACTTAACAGTTGGATATTATAATACTCAATTAACAATTGGTATCATCAATTTGTATTAATTGTTTGCTACTTAAGGATAAGTGTGCAAGTTAGATGCTCATGGAGTTGTTGCTACATATTAATGTTGTGTGAATGATAAAAGTTTATGTTGCAGACATGATGCGTGGTATGATTGTTGCGATGCTTCTAGACTGTTAATTAGTAATTGGTATAAAAAACAATATTTGCAAAGAGAATAAATATTAGTGAAAAGAGCATGGTCACAAGGGGAGAATACCCAGTTAACAATTTATCAACAACTGGTATTAGTGGTATCAATTAAGAAATTAGTATCATTGGTACCAAAGGTATTAACAATTGGTATCAAGTATCAATTGGTATTAATTATCATTAGAGTTTTGTCATAGTATGGTGTTCGTATTTTTACTAGGATATTGTCAGTCCAAGTGTGGTTTAGAGAGCTCTGATTGATATCCTGCTAATGTTTATGTTGAGTCAAATTTATATGGTGAGTCTGCTGCCATTAGAAGTTTGTCAAGTAAAGTATATGTTGAATTGTTGGTCTAGGCATGCATTGGTTACAGTCCCTCAATGATTGTCATTTAAGAAATTTTATGTGGTTTACTTTGTTTTTTATCAGTTGACAAGTTGATGGTGTCAGTCATGCATAGGATAGATTGTTGCTTTTGCTAGAGGTCAGGTGCATGAGTCCACAAAAGAGAAGCAAAAATTTGAATGTAAGCTAGCTGAGACTTATACCAACATACATGATTTTTCTTATGGCACAATTGTACATGTATAAGTTGTTTTAGTAAGAGATCCGTCTTGACTACTTGAGGTAGATATTGGGAGTGAATACTCATTATTTTTTCAACTATATCTTCTCCACATGAGATAAAGGAAGCTACTTAGAATATATAAGAGATACCTGAATTTTTCAGCATATGAATAAGCAGTTGATAGGTCCATATGATAAAAATGACAGGGGGAGATTAGTTAAATGGAGAGTATCTTTTCCATTGATGTTTTTTTTGAATGGTTAATTAATGTAGTTTTTTTAAAATCAAAGGGGGAGAAAATAACAAGTGCATGCATATACATAAATTCACTATGATAATCAAAGTGCTGATAATTTCTGAAGAGTTTCCCTTTGCCATTGATTTCAAAGGGGGATAGATAGTACATACATGGGGAGAGATGGACAAACTTTACTATTAAAAATTTGAAACTGTGGTCAAATTCCACTTTGGACTACTCATTTGATGGAGATGATGTTGACATCAGATTCCTCTTTCTAAGAGGACCAAAATCAACCTAAATATCACCTCATTCGGGCAAGCGGAAGTTGAGTTATGAATTATTTTACTAATACATATATTTTGGATTAGGTCAGCCCTGTGGACATGTACCAATGGAAAAATCAAGTGGCCCCTCATGGAATTATGTAAATAGAAGATACCTCAAGCTCATTTGGACACACATCAAGCTCTCTTCTCCTCTTCTATTTTTTCTTGGCTCGCATAGGCCTGATGAAGGAAGCTCGCTCAAGGGTCCAAAACTTCAGGATGAAGCTCGCACTGAACTAGGGTTTTCTAATTCAAAGCCATTGGCACATAACTGAGCATTTGGGTCCTTGCATTATGGCACACAGTATTCATGAGATGAAATTTGGACCCTTGGATGCTGGCAAAAATTCTTCATGAGAGAGACCGAGAGTCTAGATCAATTTGGTCCCCGGTCGCTTGCACAGAATGGTAGGGGAGCGACCGAGCTGCCATAGTCGCCATCATGCAGTTCATAGAGAGCGAACCTATCTATCATAGCCTCTCGCACAACTCGTCCTCCCTATGACCGAGACTCTAATATGAGATTTCAGTATTCCGAATATTTCTCTCAAATGTTCGACAATAGGCTACAGGCAGTGACAATATATTACATTTATCTGAATCAGAGTTTTGACGTTTAGACGCATTTCATGGATATTCTAGTTGTTGTGAAGATATGGATCATTGTAATCTCTTTTTCTAAATCATTTGATGATAATATATTAGAATAATATTTACAAGGGTTTTCCCCATAGTGGGTTTTCCCCTAGTCTCTGACCAATCATGGTGTCTCTATGTGTGCATGATTTTATTCTATTCTTCCTTTATGTTCTACTGCATTGGTGATGGTGTTATTGTTATTTCTACATAGTTGCATATGTTGATGAATAATGATGTAAATCTGAATAATGTTATGATGTTATGGGGTGAACTTAATGTATTAATTGAGAAATGCAATTATCAAAGCAAAGAACAATATAGCCCTATAAAAAAATAAAATGGTATCAGAGCTAGGCTAAAGAAAAGCCATGGAGATCACCCCCATGGAGACACTTTGGATGGAAGAAAGAAGAGGATGATGGAGATCTAAAAGAATCCTAGGGTATGAAAGAAAACCTTGGTAGATAGTGCATAAGGATTTTATGGTTAGGGTTTGAGAGAAACTATGGTTTATGGAAAAGGCTTGAGATTTCATGTATGAAACTCTAGCATGGTGTATGTGAATATGCTCAAGAACTTGGGACAAATTTGATGAAACCTTAGATGGCCTGGTTCTTGACAAAGTTGATTGAAGGCAACATCTTATGTGGACTATGGATAGTAACGACTCTTGAAGGTTGGTTCAAGAGGGAGAGGATCACCTCTCATTAAAAGATAAATAGTCCTCGACTTATGATGTTTCTTTATGTCTTCACTCCTATTTAGACTTATGGATCTGATTATTATGATTATTGTTTTGATCATTGCTTATAATTCTTGCATGTATATTTTAGTATATGGATGTATCTAACCTCCTTGATGAGATGTGATAAGTATATCCCTCTTGAGGATTATTTGAGATGCAAGAAAGAAAATCTAGATTTGGAAAGAGGTAAAGAGGCACTTGATGAAAAGGTGACAAGCACTACAAGCTGCCTATGAGAAGGTGCATAGGTATTTGAACACTACAAGGTATGAAAGGTATATTGTTTCAATGTTATGTTTCAGCTATAACATTGGATGACTAGGTGAGCCTTATAATATGTTGAGAATGTCTCCTTGCAAATGGTTGATGCTTGCATATGAAAGAGATTTGGATTTATGTTTCCTATGATGAAATGATGCACTTGGTATTGAATATTTTGATCATGTTGATCTTCTTGATTCTACGAGGTTACTTATCACTGATCTTGGATATAGTGGCATAACTTGATGTTTGGCTAACATCTATTGTTCTTGGAGATCTTGATTCTGTGAAGAAGGCTAGTACCTTGACTCTAGTAAATGATACTCTTGACACTTGACATGCACTTGACATGATGGATCTATTATTTAAGGTTACCTCATTGATACTGATAATGCTTGCGATAAGTATGATGAAATTATGTTGACACTCTTGTTGTTTTAGTAAAGTTTTATTGAATGACCCAACTTGGTCCTATGGTAACCTTGATGAATATAACTATGAGATTGATACTGTAGATCTCTTATTAACCGTGGTCATGAATTTGATAGTAATTATGGCATATGGTAAAACTAAATGCCCTAAACCTGATGGATGGACTTGATAGAAGTGATATTGTGTTCATGATCTTTGAAGTATTTTGTCACACTTGTCCTTGTTGCTATCAGGTGAATCTAACCTTTGATGAAATACTGATGTCATGATATGGCGTAGTAGCTTACATGACCATGTTATAACCATGATGGGCATATGTTTGATTTTATGATCTAACAGATCTGCTTTTGCATGACTAGTAAAGACATATTGATGATATGAAAGAAGTCAAATGAAGTAGATTCCCAGTCAGAGGGAGAATCTCTTCTCAATATTCTTACTCTTATTATTTTTTATGTGCATTTGACATTATTGATTTGCAGCAAGGTCTCGGATCTGAAGTTTGTACAAAAATTAGGGTTTCTGCTCTGGACGCAGGCATAGCACTGGGAATACTCGTCCTTGGAAGCACACATGCTAACGCCTAGGTAGTGTCTAGGCATCTAAAGAGACACCCATTCTAACATGATGAGAGAGTCCAGATGTTTGAATACAATTGACCATCATCTGAATATTTTTGAAGCTATCTGAACTCTGAATCAAATGTTCACCTGGAGGATGTTAGTTAAGTGGTAGATATCCGAAATATTTGAAAGCATGGAGGTTTGAATGTTGACAGGTGACCATGACATACATATAGATATGTCATTATGTTTGAAGTTCGTGCGACAAGAGTTTGCCATGATTTGGTTGATTGATATATATGAGCTGTATGATGTTTCATGATGACCTAGATTTCTAACCCAATGATTGAGATATGTCTTGGACTATAGATCTTACTATGATATCAAATTTGGATATTGACATGATGTCTAATGCTTTTACTTGACGACTAATGATTTTCCTTGATGACTATGATATATGAGCATAGTAACTTCCTATTACTTGTATTATCATGGGAATGACTTAATTGATATTGTATGGTTGATGACAACCTGTTGGCATGATAATAGATGATGTCATGACTCGATGAAAGCCCTACTTGTCATCTGGTTCCTAGAATTGACACTAAGACATTGATGACTTTTGATATTCGTATTGATTTGGTTTCTAAACTTTGATGAACCGTATTAGTTGATTTGATTGCACAATAAGGATTTATGAAAGGCTAATGGTTTGGTAAATTGTTATGGTTGCAGCGAGAATTGAATGAAGCAAGCTCCCTTGATCTCGATATGTTCACATTGATAGTTATCTGATGAAGTCGGATGATGTGTTGATTCAAACCTTTACCTCAGAAGTGTTCCAAGTTATGACTTTGATTTTGATTTTCGTTTTTATATACTGATGATCTACTATTGTTAGGTAAAGAGCCTTTATGATATAAGTAGGATGGAGATGGCTTCTAAAGCTCGTAATAATGTATCATGGCATGATGAATCGATTTTTGAAGTTGGGAAAATATAATATATATTGTGAAGCTATTAAAGAAGCATTGAAAAGTGGAAATGAAAATCCTTGGACACTCCAATTTGAAGGTCAAGATGTTGTTGAACTTGACATGAAATCCAACCGTTGATTGAAGCATTGATGTTCTGTTTTAGACATCCATCTGTATATATATAGTGTTCATAGAACCTGGATAAGTTCATGATTGAGCCGCTTCATACACATTGAGTTTCCGCCAAGAGTCCTTTGAGATGTTTGCATGATATGATCTATTCTTGGTCTGAGATATTTTTCCTATGATATATGACTGTATGGATATGCTGATGTTGATTATTAATGAGAACATATGAGCGTTGCCTTAGTATGATATTTTCCATGATGAGACGATCGTGACACAACCAGGGTTGAGTATGATGTTGCTAGCATGACTAGCTATGAGTAGGTTGAAGAAGATCCTTAGAGATCTTTATGAGAATGATCTGGATATGACATAGATACATTGTGATAAATAAAGAGTGGGATCCGATTGGCAGAGAATCCCATATATATATAGTTGGGACTGCGATACTCTCATATATTGAGATAGTGCAGTTGTGTAAGACAAGCTTAGGCTTGTGGTTGGCACCTCCTTGAGAGGTAGGATGATTATGGTATCATTTTGTGTTTTATATGATTATTTATGCTCTAACATGATACTTGATTTGATGTCCTGTATAAAAAGGTGAAAATTACTATTGATAGATGATTATTACTTGATACAAGTACGATTGTTACTGGTATATGATTATTACTTGATACAAGTACGATGATATGAGTATGATGAGAGAAAAGCTGATCAAGGACACTGAGCATACTCTTCCCCCCTATTTGAGCTCCCAGGGTATGGAATTGAGATAGAGGGCTCCTGGGGTTGAGGGAACTCTGGAAAATAGGGCATTACCTCTATCTGTTACCCATCGGGTTGGAATAGTAGCTCACCCTATCTTGGTATTTCTAGAGTATACCCCAGTTGGCATCATACCCACAAGCTGGCCTTGTTGGGATTATCCCTCTCTGTCTGACCAATGGGTGGAGGCTTAGGGACATGAGACCCTTACCTTTGGTAAGTTGAGTATCTCGCCCAATATAAGATTGTGATGTAGGTGTTATAGCACTTGACTATTTAGAGTCATTAATGGGAATATAATTAGGAAAGAGGATGGGTTGAGTAGTAGCTCCTCTTTATCACCTATTGCTCAATATGGGGTCATAGTAGCAACTCCCCCATGAGGTTTCAGGTTGAGTAGTAGCTCCCTGATGTTGTTCCAGTTGAGGTGTGCTCCCTGATGATATGCTCTCCGATCTTGATATGGGTCATAGATTTGACTCCTCACCCATATTTCTAGATAGTAGCCCGATGGTATTTTTGGGTAGTAGCCCGATGATATTTCCAGGTAGTAGGTTGATGACATATTTCCGGGTAGTAGCCTGTTGACATATTTCCGGGTGGCAGCCCGTTGATAGACATTCCAAGTAGTATCCCATCAACTAATATGTTGGGTAGTATCCCACTGATAAATATTCCAGGTAGTAGCCCCCTGATAGAGATTCCGAGTTGTAGCCCAATGAATAGAGGGTGGTAACTTAAGCTCCCCTCTGGTGGAAAATTATTCTTCTTCTAGATTCGAGAATATTCAACATATGAGCAGGAACAATTGAGAAACAAGAATTAGCTAGATATGTACATTGATGATCCGAGATGATGAGATACTTGAGATGGGATGTATGTCATGTTGATCGATAGTCCAATATTGGTAGGTGGAATTCTCCCTAGTTGAGAGGGAGTGTTAAAAATATGCAAATATCGTCAAATTAAACTTTGGTCTATTCATTTGATGGATATGATGATGTCATAAGATTCCTCTTTCTGAGAGGACCAAAATCGACCTAAAGATCACCTCATTTGGACAATTGGAAGTTGAGTTATGAATGATTTTATTCATACATATATTCTGGATTAGGTCGGCCCTGTGCAAATGTACCAATAAACAGGTCAAGTGGACCCTCATGGAAGCCTATAAATAGAAGATACCTCAAGCTCATTTGGAATCACATCAAGCTCTCTTATCCTCTTCTATTTTGTCTTGGCTTGGACAGGTCTAACAGAGGAAGCTCGCTCAAGGGTCTGAAACTTCAGGATGAAGCTCACACTGAACTAGGGTTTTTTTATTCAAAGTCGCTGGAACAAAACTAAGCTTTTGGGTCCATGGACGTTGGCACACAGTACTCATGAGAGTGACTTTGGACCCTTGGACGCTGGTACAGAGTCTTCATGAGAGCGATAAGGGTTTGTGGGTCAGTTTGGTCCCCAATCACTCGCCCAGAATGGTATGGGAGCGACCGAGATGCCATAGTTGTCATCATGCAGTTCACAGAGAGCAACCATGTCTGTCATAGTCACTCACACAACTCCTCCTCGCTGAAACTGGGACTCCATTATGAGATTTTAGTATTTCAAAGATTTCCTTCAAATGTTCGGAAACAGGCTACATGCAATGACAATACATTATAGTTATCTGAATCAGAGTTTTGATGTTTAGATGCATTTCATGAATATTCTAGTTGTTGTGAAGATATGGACCATTGTACTCTCTTTTGCTGAATCATTTGATGACAATCTATTAGAAGAATATTTGTAAGGGTTTTCCCCATAGTGGGGTTTTCCTTGGTCTCTGACCAATCATGGTGTCTCTATGTGTGCATGATTTTCTTATATTATTCCTTTATGTTCTTCTACATTGATGACGATGTTATTGGTCTTTCTACATAGTTGCATATGCTGATGAATAATGATGTAAATTTGAATAATGTTATGATGTTATGGGGTGAACTTAATGTGTTAATCGAGAAATGCAATTATCAAAGAAAATAACAATATAGCCCTATGAAAAATTAACAGTTATAGACCAGGTAGAGTACATTTTGTGCACATTGATCAAAGTACTTTTGCCATCAATGAAACTCTCTTATTCAGTAACCATGTTTAGTGTTGCCATCAATGACAAAGGGAGAGATTGTTAGAAAGTGTTGTCATTGATGTCAAAGGTGTTGGAGTTGATGTTAAAGGAAGATACTGAGGAGTGTAGTTGTAGTAGTAGGCTATGTGAAGAAGCTATACAATCTTTTACCCATGGTGGTTGGATGCCCCAGGTTTTGAGGGAATTTTCGCCTTAGGATATTATCTCATAAGATTTTAGAAATTACTTAGATTGATATAGCTTGGAAAGATATTTCCAACAGTATATGGAAGTATGAAAATGGTTTTCTGGATCAAAAGTTATCATAGTCAAAGTTATAGGCCACAAAGTGTCAAAGTTGCAAAGCTATAGTTTGGTGGTAGTCTTAGTTGGAGTTAGTTTTCGCATATTTATAATGTTGGGGGAATGATTGGAGGAGCTCTTGGTAGAAGAGTGACTGTTAAACTCTGTGCAAATATGAAGGTGGATGCATGCCACACATCTCCTCTAACCCATTGACGAAATTGCGCCAGCCGAAGCATGCTTAAGGGTTAATTACAAGGGGGGATTCGTTATTGGCAATATATCCATACTTTTGATCATGAGATTGATGGATCATATTAAAAGTGGGATCCCTCAACCTATTACCACCAAACCAATCAAGCGGGTCAGCGAAAACCACAAGTGGTAAATGGTATGTGGCACAGGGAAGCTTGGTTGAGATAGGTGAGCTGGACCAATTAAACAAGTGTGCCAGTAGAATGTGGATGCACAGGTGGATGATGACGTCAACATGAATTTAGTAGTGACACGGAACCTATTAGGGTGTGGCATGTGGCATATGTTTTCGACATTTTCAAGTGGTCAAGTGGGTCAATTCCGAGTGACACATGACACTTAGGGAGATTCCAAGTGGCATAGATGATGCAAAGGTGACATCACCCAAATGATGTGGCAGTCCCTTGGATTTCGGGACAGAGAACTTGTTCGACAAGATTTTCCTATGTATTTGATTTATTAGTGAAAATAAAATAAATTAGAGCTAAATATGAGACTCCAAGTTAGTCAGGCCTCCAAGCCAGTCAGAGGTAATTTCCAGCATGCAACGAGGATTGTAGCTTGACCTCTGACCTCTCGACCTGTGTTGAAATTCACATTAGGGTAACTATTGGAAAGTTTCTAGTTGGAAGTCGGAAAGTTGGCACAGAAATAGAAATTGGCAGAAACCCGACCTCATTCAACCCTCTGACCTGATCATGGCTTGATCACAACTCCAACTTATATGAGCAAAGGCGCTAAAGGACAAGCACTCCAACAATCGAAAGAGGACAACAATAGTCAGAGAACTTTTAGCAATGACATAGACAAAGTCGGTAGTATGTTTGGTGATTTTGCTAGATTTGGTGACATATTTGGTAGTCATGCCAAAAGTTGCAGGGAACCAAAGTTAACTAGTAGAGCTAATAGAGTTAGAGGTAGATTTAGCAGTATGGTTAAATTTGGAGCTAGCCAAATTTAAAACTATAAATAAAAGCCCTGCTAAAACCTATAAAATTTTAGAATTGTAAATTTAGATAGTTTAACTCAAATTTTCTCAGAAAGAAAACAAAGTAGAGATTAGAGACAAATTGAACACATCAAAAAAACATTCCAAAAATTAAAACACAAAAAATTAATTAAAATCAAAACTTTTGTTAATTGGGATCCTTTAATATATTTAAGTTGTTTGATTTATTTTTAAATTTAAAAGATTAAACTAAAGATGATTTAAAATACACATTTACATATATAAATTAATCTTAAAAAAAAACTTTTAAATATTAAACTACATAACACAAACTTCCTCCATTTTTTTAAATATTAAACTACAAAACACAAACTTCCTCCATTTTTTTAAATATTAAACTACATAACACAAACTTCCTCCACCTTAGTGTCATGCCAAATGGATATCCTTTTTATCAACTTACTTGAGACTTACCCTAGACACAATCCAGTCTTTATCATGACATTTAGGAGGATCCAACCACACAAATATAGAACCTTAATAGATGCTTTTACAATACATCAACCTTAAAAGTGGACTAACTCATTTATAATGATGATTTATTTAAATTTAGCCAAAATATCAATTATTGTTTTTAAAATAAATTGCATAATATATTTAAATAAATTAAAAATGATTTCAAATTAGAGGGACATAACATTCTCTTCCCCGCGGTTATAACTAAAAGAAGATTATTGGATATATACACAAAACACACAACTTTATTTATCAATAGAGGCTTTCAAAAGGCATGTGATACACCATTATCTTCTTCACAATTATGATTAAAAAAGAAGATTATAACGTATATCAAGTTCGTAGAAACATAAGACATATAAATTTATTTATCAATACATGTTTTCAAAAGACAAGTGATATGATTGAATGGTTAATTTTGAATGTCACTTTAGAGAAATCAAAATATATTTTGCAAATTTCCTATAAATATTAATTAAAGGGGCAATTTGATTATTCTAAATAAATAAAGTAAGTTTATTTTTTAATTCATATATTTTTATTTTCTAAAATAGTTTTTGGCTATTTTTTTTTAAATAAAATAAAAACCGCTAGGCAATGGTTCTTAGTCCAAGTGGTTATTATGGCGGTTTTCCATCCCATCTACTTGGGTTTCAATTTTTTGGTGAGATGGTCTGTCGTAATAAGTTTGGAAAGACAAGGATTTTATTGGAATGGTCTTCGTCTCGGTCCTAGTTTGAACTATGGATTTCTGATATATGTGACTTACAAGCTCTTGCATATATTTGGGAGGTTGCTAGTTCACCATCTAAAAAGTTGAAAACAAAAATCTTTATTTTTAAAAATGGTACTTATTGAATGACCACTTTAAACAAAATATTTATGAAGAAGTGAAAGTGGAAAAGATTATTTAAATACGAAAATATAAATTATTTTTATTAATTTTAACATATATAAGAAAATGGAAATAGCAAAAAATAAAAAATAACAAAGTGTAAGATTATTATTAAATCCATGCAACTCTAATATTTCCTTTAATTCTTGGTAAAATTTAAGTCTCACTATACAAGGAGAGTGGAATAGAAAAACATTTAGAATCACTTCTTCATCTCTAGTCAACGGTTTCCTCAATATGCTTAGGCATAAACACATGCAATGAATTGTGATGGGATGTATTTTAAGTCTTCCTACCCAAGGATAGTGGAATGGAAAAAACATTTAGAATTTCTTCATCTAGGTATAGATCTTATGTCAATCCCCATAACTATCTTTTATTTTTTATATTTTTGTTATTATTTAGTCTCATAAAACCCTAAATCTATGAATACTTTCTTATGCCTCTCCTTTCCCCCTAACCAGAACCCTTTTTTGTGATGTATTACCCAAGTTTTGAGTGTGTTATGTTAATTAGACATAATGCTTCTACCATAACTTGAGGGAATTCATTTAAAGTTCATGTGGCCTTTCTTATATACATTTGTTCCCTCTTCAAATAGATTGTTAGGCCCCTATACTACTAGTGTAACCCCTTACTGTTATTAGTACAACCCCCTTATTATATTGTTGTACCCATGTAGTCCCCATATTGTTATTATTGTGCCCCATAGAAGCCCACTATTGTTATTATTGTGCCCTTACATTATTATTGTTATGTAGAATTTGATTATATTATGACCCCTTAGACTCCTATATATAGAAAGGAGGTCTTGTCATTTGTATCATCCAAGAATTGTTCATTTGTGTAATGTAAAGGAGGTTTCCCCCTCAAAGAGGCTTATTTATAAGGCGTTGATCTATCATTTCTATCTTTTTGTGAGTTGGTTTCATAACATAGATGAGGATATAACACTGCAAATTTAGTTCCACTAAGTTCCACCTTCCATCTTCAAATAGATAAGGCTATAACACTGCAAATTTGGTTCCACCTTCCATTTGGTTATGGTGCATTGGTATAATCATACTTAATAATAATTTTCACTTAATTAATATTTAAAAGTAATACATAAGAGGAAGTACTTAAATGTGGATGTGAAAAATATATATGTATATTGAAGTTTTATCTAAACATATGTGGGATATTTTAGTTGTTAAAAATAAATCAACTTGTTAGTGACTTTAGATTGGGATGTTTCAACACTATTCTCTTGCATTAATTTGAATATTTTGGGAGTGACTTGTTTATGCTATATATTCCTTATGCCCTATGAAAATGAATCATGTCTAAAATTGGTCCAATATTTTCTAGAAAATTATAAAATCATTAAATACAAATCTATAATTAACATATCATTTGAATTTTCCCCACCTTGACCACAAACAATTGGTAAGGTCCAAGTCCCCATATGGAGTGGGAAGTGAGGCAATAAGTGGGGGTTGGAATGAAGACCATCAAACCCAAAACTGATTGGAGGGGATTTTCATACCAACCCAAACAACCCCCTTGCCCCCATAACTCCCCAAGATGATAAAAATCCACAAGGTGGGGATGGATCTCCCTACTTGGATTATAATTTAGCCATGATGACACCTACTCCAGACTATAAGCATCGTGTAGAGAAAATAATGGAATATCGTACCTCACACATAACCATGATTTTATCTAGGCTAAATGATTTTTGGGAGTTCAACTTTGAAGCATATTGGTATTCAAAGTGGTTTTCATATTTAGCCCAACCTCCAGGCCTCTCTATCTCAATTTATATTTTCATCTAATATTTCCTTATTTAGTTTCATCTAGTATGGGCATGCATTGACTATCCTCTTTGGATCTCCCCTCTCCCTCTGATTCTACCTTCTCATTTTTGTCTCATATCGTCAAGAAGTTTTCATAACTTGTCGCCTAAACTACTAAGATTTCTCCATTTTGTTTTGGTAGTCCTCTTTATTTTCTTTGTAATTATTTGTCATTACCTCTGAGTCATTTACACCCTTGCTACTAGCCAGTCTGATTGTAGTCTCTGTCATCGATATTAGAGGTCGACCATGCAACATCAATGAGAAATGCGGTTATCACTCTAAAATACCACTAGAAATTCAAGTTGAGATTGTTGAGGCATAACGTTACGTTGTTTTTCATGGAGGATGTATACTCAACAATAATACCATGGAGAAAGTAGTAGCCTAGGTACCTAATACATGTCACATCTCCGGAAGGAAAAATCAGTATCTGCAAACTAGATTTATACCATCACATGAAGACATCACTAGGCAAAGTTTTGTTGGACAAGAATGAAGCAACAAATGAAATTCTTCTCATTTTAGATGATATGTAATTTGTAACAAACCCTTTTTTAATCCCTCTTGAAACCATAATTATGAATTTTGATTCATGTAATTAATTGTGGAAATGTAAACACAATGACTAGTTGAGAGGAGTGGATAGAGTTTCAGAGTTTTGAGGAGGAGTTCCTTGGGAATTTGTCAAGTCAAGATTGTGCATTAATGGCTACTAGCCCTCTAATTGAGTTTTGATGGGCTGCATGGCAGGCACGGATGTGGAGTACATTTTTCCTAAGTTGAGTTCAAGCACATAACCTTATGTCATACCTCGTGGGTTACATTGTGTGGTAAACATGCAAGGGTCGTGCAGGGGGGGTCAGTGGAAGAAAATAGTCAATGGAAGAAGAAGAAAGGGAATTATCACTCAACAATGCATAAAGATCACTACAAAATGTGGAAAAGAACAAAAACATACTAGGAAAAGAGCATGGGATTCCTAGAGTAGGAAATCACAGACCTAGCTATGGGATATGGATGCTTGTATGCCAGGCTAGGCATGCATGGGGTTACTCGTAAAATTGTGGGAGAAAATGATAATGTTGGGATAACATTGGTGTTGGAGGAGAGGCACATAGGGTAGTGTGGTTAAAGGAATGAACAAGTGGAAACACATAGTATTTGGATCCCTATTGGGTTGATTAGGTGCAACCTATGGATCCGTGGTTTATAGAGGATAGACTATATGTGTTTTTGGATGACTGTGGGATTAGCAGTTTGTTGACAATGTTGGATGTCGCCAACAATAGGGGGTCTCCCCAGCATGAAATCCCAACTAGACCTCAGACCAATTGGAGTAGGATCCCCATCTTGATAGTAGGCCTTACCACCATAACTTAAAGGTTTGCCTTGGTTACAATAGAAAAAATAAGAGCGTATGCACATAACCTTTACAAGCAAGTAAGTTGACACTGTGAAGCATACAATTACAATATATATAAGGTACTTTCATGGATGAGAAGGGAGAAAGTGGGGCATTAGAAGAAAAGTAATAGTAATATCCTAATAAAGACACATACAAGCTTAGAAAGAATCGTTAATTAACTTGCAAAATAGTTTACAAGGTAACAACAATGATAAAATCAAGTAATAATGTGCATTCAACGATATGTATACCAAATCCAACGAAATAGTTCATTTTATTTATTATGTATGAACACAAATATATACTAAAAATATTAAAAGAATAGTATTACAACATCCATGATACATGCATGAATGTGCACTAGCTTAGAGAGCTTCAAATAGTAAGTGAAAGTTCCAAGATACATAATTACAATGATACAACTCTAGCTCCAATAGTGGAACATTAAACCACTACTTTCTCCCCCAAAGAATGATTTTATCTCCTACACCAAGCTATAAAATCCAAGGTGAAAATAACTTTCTTTGAGCTATGAGGGTGTATTTATAACAAATGAGGTGACTCTCCACCTCCCTTGTGACTCTTGACCTCCATCATGACTCTTGAGTTCCCATATGAATTTTGGTTTTCTATGTGACCTTTCAGCTCCTACATGACTAGGAATTCCTAGTGAATTTCCACATTCCATGTGTGACTCTTGAGATTCCACACATTTTACATTTTCTTATTTTTTCAAAATTTCATAGTTACATTCCACCCATTATGTGGCAATAATATATGATCCAAAACAACACTCTTGTGTTGGCACTTTGAAGAGCTACAATTTGGCAACTGTGACAAGAAACTTCATTATAATATACTAATGCAAAGTTCTCGTCTTTGGTTCTATGTCTTCATTGTTCATGATTGACGTGAGATGTGCTTCATCTTCACCCTCCAAAGGGTCTAGATCAATATTGGAGCCTTCTAAGTCAACTTGAGTTTCCACCTCTCTGTCATGGTCCAAGTCTCCTTTACTCCTGCATGATAACATCTTTGTGTCTCATATTCATAAGTGTCTTCTTGAAAAATCCTCCTTGATGAACTACTTGAACATCATCTTGCCATGTTAGGATGGTAGCACTTGCAAGTGAAGTTCACTCATGACAAGACAATATTAGCCCCAAAATCACCTAGTCTACCTTGTTTTCTCATGCAAGATGTTGACTGTAACTACGTAGTGCACAATGGTTGAGAAGGAGGCTCTAAGATTGTACAATTGAGCATTACAAGGGTACAAAAGTGGTTCTATTCTCCACTAAGTTTATAGTGTGTAGTCCAAGGTAGGGTTGGTTTAAGCTTGCACAGTTAGGAGGTGTAGGAAGTAGGGTTGAGTGTGTTATGAAACCAATTCACAAAATAAAAGAAAAGATAGATCAACAACTTAAAAATTATCCTCTATGAGAGGGAAACCTCCTTTACATTATATAAATGAACAATTCTTGGATGATACAAATGAAAATACCTCCTTTATATATATAGGAGTCTAAGGGGTCATAATATAATCAAAGCCTCCATAAAAATAATATTGTAAGGGCACAACAATAAAAATAGTGGGCTTCTATGGGGCACAACAATAAAAATATGGGGGCTACATGGGCACAACGATAACAATAAGGGGGATACATTAGTATTATAGGGACCTAAAATGCCCCTCTCCTTCAAAAAAGTGTTTTCCTCAATGCTTGAGTAGTTTTGGATGTTTCTGTATAAAATTCTCATCCCCCATGTGGAATATTCAACGGGAAAGTTCTTCCACTTAACTAGATACTCTGAAATTGATTGATTCCATAACTGTTGGGTTCTTGTTTCCATGACTGCTTCAGGCTCAAATATGATTTTTCCTTCATCATTAGGTTTTGGCAACATTTTTTGAACTAAAATCTTGTCACCGATAACCTCCTTTAAGCATGAAACATGGAAAACGGGGTGTACTCAGGAAGATGCAGGAAACTCCAATTTGTATGCGATAGTACCAATCTTTTGCAATACCTTGTAAGGACCGTAGTCTTGGGTGATAATTTATTATCCTTGTTATCTTTCTTGAGAGACATGTATTTGTATGTTTGTAGCCATAAAAATACCTAGTCACCTACATCAAAATTTATTTCACTATGATGCCGATCTACCTATTGTTTCATTCGATTTTGCACCATAGTGACTTTATCCTTTAAGAGTTGGAGAACTTGTTGATGCTCGATGTGATCTTCCACTACTTGAACCTTATAATTTTCTCTTAGATATGATGTGATGGATGGTGGATGATATCCATAAAGAGCCATAAATGGTGCCATTTTTGTTGTAGTATGGAAGGAAGTGTTATACCACAATTCAGCTAGAGGTAACCACTTGACCATTATGTTTGTTTATAAGATACAAAGCAACAAAGATATACTTCCAAACATTTGTTCACTATCTCAGTTTTCCCATTAGAATGAGGATGATAAGATGAACTATGAGCCAATTGAGTACTAAGACAAGAAAATAATTCCGTTCAAAAATTTCCAGTGAAAATGGGATCTCTATCACTTACTATAATATTCTGGTTTCCATGAAGCTTTTGAATTATTTCCATAAATGCAATAGCAACTGTACAAGATTTAGAAGGACGAGATAATGCACAAAAGTGTGCATACTTTGTAAGTATATCAACTAACACCATGATGACACTCTTTCCTTCAAAATTAGGTAAACCTGTGGTAAAATCCATTGAGACCTCCTCCCAACGCTGACTTGGAATGACTAAAGGTTGTAACAGATCCACAGTCTTAATTATCTCAACTTTATTATGTTGGCAAACCAAATATTCTACCACAAACTTCTGAATATCAGATTTAAGGCCATCCCAAAAAAACTCCTTCTTGACCCTATGGTAAGTTTTTAAAAATACGGAGTGCCCTCCTAAGGGAGAGGTGTGCAATTCCAAAATAATATTTTGTTTGAGTTGGGAATTCTTACAAAGATATAAGTGATCTTTGTACCATAATGAATCATTTTCAAGCTAAATGTATCAGATGCACTGGGATCTTGCTACAAATTTTGAATGAGTGACCACACCTCTTCATCATTCTTCCATTCATCCCTTGCTTCGGTTATCCACTCATGTTTGATAATAGAAAAAGGACAAAGCAATGCTTCCACATCCTCATCCTTTCTTGAGAGTGCATCTACAACAACATTTTTCTTCTATTTTCTATAGATGATTTCAAAGTCATAACCCAACTCTTTGTCACCAATTTTTTTTTGCTCTTCTGAAGATAATCTTTGTTCCAAAAAGTATTTAAGACTATCATGATTTT
>APFE030135250.1:47191-62254 GCA_000404065.3 Pinus taeda
ATTTGCAACCATCACTTGATACTCTGGTGCTGGATATAAGAAGCAATTCAATTCCTTGGTTATATTACAATGAATAAAATTATGGGTACTACTCGAATCAATCAACACTATTACCTTTTTATTCTTGATACATCCTTCTATCTTGAGAGTTTTAGGAGTGGTAATTCCTGAAAATGCAATACAAGATATGGTCGGATTCATTTCTTCTTTCTTTGGGGTTGGTTCATGGTGTATATCCTCCTCTTTTGATGTTTCTTGTTCATTTTCTTCCTCTTCTTCACAGTCTATTTAGAATAATTTCTTCTCAGCACACATATGAACTTTAGTGTATTTTCTATCAAAATGTAACAAATCCCTTTTTCTCCCTTTTCCAACAATTGTTGTGGTGTTAACCTTTTAGGTTGTGGAATATTAGGAGCAATAACACTTCCATATTTATAGTTGTGAGTGGTAGACTTTCTTTTTGCCATAATTTTGCTTTCAACTTTTCTTGCCACCTTGAATGCCTTCTCCAATGAATTAGGTTCCCAAAGGAAAACCTCATGTTGGATGTTATCTTTTAAAGTCCCTATGAAGACATCAATCCGATGCTCCTATGGAATATCGATTACCTTAATATTGAATTTTTGGAAGTCTTCAATGTGCTTCGCCAATGAACCCTTTTGTTTGAGATTTATCAATTGGCTAAAGAACGTGTTTCTATTTGTATATTCATAATGTGTTGTCATTTACTTCGTAAAAATTGTCCATATGACAAGTGGTTTAAGAGAACAAAGTCATATATAACTTACAAACTGATTGGGGTGTAAATATAAATATGTAATACATACCTTTTGTGAGGGTTACACATCCTACAGATCAAAATATTGCTCCATCTGTAGTATCCATGTTATCGGATCCTTTCCATAAAAAATCCTCATATATATCTTTGGAATGTGGTGGTTCTTAAACCCCACATTGGAGTCTCTAAATTCATATTCCTTTTGTCCTCATCATTATTTTCATGGATTACCTTGTCACAACCGGGAACCATTTCTTGCAACAACATTGTCAACCCTTCCAACATGAAATTCATCGCATCCATGTCTACTTTAAAACATCCATGTTTATTTTTAGACCATCCATGTTCCCTTTTAGTTCATCCTTGGTTTCTATTTGTGAGAGAAAAATTTGTTGCACTTGGTCCCATAATTTTGAGATATCATGCTGCAATTCTTCCTCTTCATGCGTCATAATAGATATTTATGAAGGATTAATGGCTGTATAGTTTTTTTGTTTGGGAGGATTTTTAGAACCCAATAGTGATATATATGCTTCAATATTCCCTTGGAATCACTTCAAACTGATTTTTCAAACAAAAGCTATGCGATTTTAGAAATAATACACACCTTTTTCTTTTTTTCAGGAGCTCGATCTTTAAACAATTATAACTATGTAATTTTGGATCTCCAAGGTCTAAAATTCCTTCCTTTGGTAGCTCTTTGAGTATTCTTTCCAGCGCCGCAAGTCAGACCAAAATTGGATTCTTCAAAATAATGTTATGTCAAATCTCCCACAATGACCTGATTATGGACATTTTCAGTAGAGCGAACTTGTATGTATTTCCACGTGTCACTGTTTTATACGTCGACCTTGAAACTGATAAAAAAGAAAATATAGTCTGTTATATTTCTTTCACTTTTTATGAAAATCCAATCTAATGCTTGAAGAGAACGTTATGAAGATTTTCCCTTGATCACTTATTTGAGACTGAATTCTGGAGCATGAAAAAAACTTAACTTTTTCAGACCATATCTTAGAAAATATAGCGAAACAATATTTGAAATTCCTGCACAAAGTTCGCTAATATTCCTTATCCATGTGGTCACAATTTGAGCTTCTAAAGATTTGTAAAAAAAAGTTATAGTGAAAATTCCATGATGACCAGTTTGAAGTAGTGAAACCTTAGAATCCAAAGCTCTGATACCAAATGCTATGCAAACAACTCACAAAATAGAAGAAAATATAGATAAAGGACTAAAATTATCCCCTTCGAGGGGGAAACCTCCTTTACATTACATAATGAAAAATTCTATATATAAGAGTCTAAGGGGTCACAATATAATCAAAGCCTACATAACAATAATAATATAAGGGCACAAAAATAAAAATAGTGGGATTCTATGGGGCACAACAATAATAGTATGGGGGCTACATGGGAACAACAATAACAAGAAGGGGGATACACTAGTATTATAGGGACCTAACATAATGACTGTGCTATGGGGTTGCTTGATGCCAAGTAATGGAGGTTGTCCCCCATAAGGGTGCAATGTGCAGATGCAAGACGTAAGCTTATCATCAATGAGGCTTAGGAGTGCATAATGTGATCATCACTTAGCTAAAATTCTAATGTGCTCATGTATTGTACAAGAGGTGAGGATATAGAAATACTCCAAAATTGACCAAGCGTAAGATCAATGAGATAAGAGAGTAAAATCATATAACAGGTCTTGAACATCATCACACACACACATACACCCATGCACATAACATAAATATGCATAATAACCTAAACCAACGAGCTTACAATGAAACGACACTTGTCTCCAAGTGCGACAATATATATCTTTATGACAAAAGTGTCGACTATAACCATAACGTACTCTATGCTATGGGAGAGTGTCCAACACATGCACCTATGATAGATAACATCAAATAGTGCAAGAGAGTGTGCTGGAGATGCCTCTAAAAGGTGTGTCAAGGTGTTCTTAGGATATGATAAAGTGACACATGCAAAAACAAAATAAACCACAAGTGATACATGCAAGAATGAAAACAAGAAAAAACAACACTTGCAAGGGTAAAAGAAAGGAAAAGAAACACCTGCAAAATAAAAAACGATAATTGAGAAACTCACCTGGTTGATGGCACACTTGCAACCATGAGTGAGAGAATGTTCCTTGTGCTCCAAAATTTCTCAAAGCTTAAAAGAGAAAAATGAATGTAAGATGAGCTCTAGGTTGGACTATTTATATAGGGAGAGAAGACATGCAGTTAGGGTTAGGATTTGTGAGGGCGGTTAGTGCATGCTAGGAAACTAGGAGTCAAGATTGAATTGACTGTCACTAAGAGGTGTGACACTATTGAATTGAATTACACTGTTATTGTCAAAAAAGAGTGCACAATCAATATCTGTAGAGGATGCCCTTACATTGTCACTGGGAACTATGCAATTAGTGGGAGTGAGAACTGCGCAATCACTGTGGGAAGGGATTTCACAATCATTGACGGTAAGGAATGCACATTGACTATGAGAAAGGGTTGTGTATTGACTATCATTAACAACTGTGCAATCACTATTGGCAAGGATTATGCAGTGACTATCTCTAGGGATTGTGCAATCATTGTTTCTAGAGACTGCACAATCACTAAGGCATGTGTTAGATTGTGAATACATCAAGAGTTGGGCATGTGTAAGAAAGTAGATCAAGACTTAGAATCCTTAAAGGAATAATTGAACACTAGACCACATGACTGAGCATGACCTTAAAGGCTTGATGGCATGATCATAATGAGGCTCCAAAATTTGAATGTAGGCAAAATTTAGAGGGTCTTGTAGTAGTGACAACACTTGGTGACACACTGAATAAATCCCAAATTCTTTGTTTAGGTCTAACATTAAAAAAGAGGTATAACCTTTTGGAAGTATTGTCTCATCCTATTGATCACCTTAGCTTCCTTAATTAACCCAATTATAGATGTAGTTTTTCTATTCCTCTTGTCGGCTTAATGCATTTCACAAGACTAGTCAAACTTTAGTGATTTCGATTAGGGATTAGGAGTGTGTAAATTCCGTGAATTTAAGATGTTTAGAGTTTTATTATCATATCTAGTGTTGTTTTGTTGCCAATAGGCCTATTCAGTACCCTTGTAGAGCCACTTCAAGGAATCACATGAATTTCTTCACTGCCAATGAGCCTGTTCAGTACCTTGGCGAAGTTTCTTGCTTCACCTCCTCGTACAATAAGCCTTTCTCTTCTTTCACCCTTTGTTTATTTTATTACTTTATGAAAAACGGTATTTTATTGACATTTGTTTCACCAAGGGCGGAATAGGGATCCTGACTTATTCTATGAGCAAGAGAGGTTGTTCCCTATTTAACAGAGACTCTTATATGTAGCTCCTAAATTAGTTTTCTTTCTTAAGATTTCTCCTTTCCATTTTCTACTTGATTGAGTTGACACGTTAAAACCAATCAATATAAAACGTTGATCGAAGGAATGAATATCCTATAATAGATATGGCCATTGTTGACCCGCTTGAGCTTTCGCTTAGGATGAAACTTATTTTTCATACATGCATCATTAACCTTAAAGGATATTTAGGCCCAAACAAAGATGCGGATGAAAAGTAAGCCCAGTTTTATTATATGTCACAATGCCCTTTTAGCCTTTTTCCATATTACCTTAGAGGAAAACAAAGAAACTTGCATACACGATCTTATTAAAACAGAACATGTACAAAGAGACAAAATAAAAGTAACATGACATAAAATGAAAGAGAACAAGAGAGAAAATTCAAACGTAAAGACCTGTAAAGACATGTGAGGATCAAAACTCAAAAGAGAAAGAGGGTGTCGAAAATTACAATAATGCGATGCAAAAGTAACTAGAATGAAACTAAGCTTAAACCCAAATATATCTAACTATAAGGTCAAGATCATGTGAAATAAAATTTCCAATGTGGCCACGAGAGTTGCTTTCAACATTAGCACCAAAATTTAACAATGTGCAGAAATAGAAAGATTTCCCTGAATAGTTTGTAAATTTTTTTGAAGGTCTTGCCTACTGGCAGAAAAGTGTGCCATACATGCTTCTTTTAACCAATCTGCAACTGTACATTCGTTGGAGTTTTCATTCTCAGCAAACATAAGGTAAGATCAAAACTTATTATTAATGATAGAGCTTGCTATGTAAGATTTTATGGCTAATATGTGATTCGATCATGGAGTTCGATGCAAAGAGAATCTTGTGTGGGAAATTTGATCTGATCCTTTTCAGAAACCTTGTCAAGATTGTGAATACCTAACATAACCATTAGCAAAAGATGAAGTGCCTCGACTTCTTGACAAGCATCTGAGCAATGCAATGATGAATCATAAGAATTTATGTTCTTGATGAGATCAACAAATGTAAAACAAATTTATCATCAGATGCATCAATGTGAAAATTATTAATTGAAAGACAATTGTTAAGGCCAATATTATGATTAGATGGATCCGTTTAGGCATAAGATTCTCGATTATTCAAAAATAGAGATAGGTTGATTTGAGTAATTTTACAAATGCTTTTAATAATAGAATCATTCTCCTCACATGAAAAGTACAAAAAATCATTACCTTGTATCCAATTACAAACTAAACCACCAACATGAAAATCAAAATTATTAAAAATGAATGCATGTATAGAAAATATAGGAAACCAATAAGGATACAAAGTATAATGAGAAAAAGATGACAATGTATTAAAATGCATTGTATCCGATTTCATCTTTATATCAACTTGGGAAATTAATCTGTCATGGTGAAGATTTTGATTCACCAAATAACTCAAGCATTCACTAACACTCAAGAGGACAATTTTTTCCAGAATGAAAATGATTAGCTTCATAACATTCACAAGAAAGAATAGGACTTTATTTTTCACAGAAGCACTTAACAAATATGAATCTTTTGGCGAATGATAATCTTAGTGTCAATAAACAGAATGATAGAGTTCATAGAAGATATACATTCCAATCATAGGTTTGATACAAGAGGTTTGCATGAATATGAATTAACCAAAACAAAATCCTCTTTCCGATCAGAAGCTCGATCTTTAAAATTAGGAAAACCAACTTGGAAACACCGAAAATATTTCAAGAATAAGTTTGTATCTAGTGAAACAATATAGAGAAAAGAATTACGCGAGAAAATATAGATCTGACCTATTTCAGGGATCTCATCAGGATGTGAGAACCTGACATAACCATCAACAAGAGTGAAGTGCCTCAATTCCTTGACAAGTCTTGGAACTTTCAAATGTTGAATAATTATATTTTTATAAATAATTCAGATCGTGAATTGTATGTGGATGACTACTATCATTTTTTTCAACAAGATCTCTAATATCAAGATGGCAACCATCTACATCGTTGGTTTGATCACATTTTTGATCCACAACAAACAAATTACTCAATTCATAAGGTTCTTTTGATTCCACAAGTGAGGATGTATAAATCAAACAAATTTCATGAGAAACCTAAACTACAAAATTATCCTCATGCAATACTGGAAATTGCAAGGCATGGAGTGGATGCTCAATGATTTCATTGTTTTCTCCCTCGTCATGTGTAGCCCTAACACCTTATGTCAATTTAAAATTCTTCTCATTAGATTTTCAATTCAAAGACCATGGCATATTTTCATCACGTGTTGATTCATCATGAGTGGAAGAACACAAGGGATGGTGAGTTGAAGAAGAAGTTCCCATAAGAAAATCTTCTTTGAACATATCAGATTCTAGATTTAAACCTTGCAAAACGAATTCTTCTTATGAAATCAAAACATCGATCTATGTGCCTGGGAATTCATCACCATATATATTAATGGAGTCATTTTCATCAAAATGATGGTTGTCTAAGTCTTTAGTTTGATTAAGCATCTTGATTTTGTTTAACTAATTGTCGATATCACAAGATTCTAAATCAACCAAGAATGAAGGAACAACATCTTCACATAAAGGACTTTGAAATAGGGAAGAGAGATTAAAGGTGTCTTCACCCTTATGCTCCTCTACCTGTGGAATGTGACCACCTTGCACCTGATCACCATTTGGATCAACAAGTTGAGAATCAAGGGCATCTAAAGAAATTGTTGGTGGAGAGGATTGAGCAAGTGAATCAAGGTACAAAGAACCATGGGATTTAGATAATAGACGATGACATGTATCCTTGAAGAAACAATATTTTTGATTATATCAGTTTCAAGATTTAGAGTACGTACATTGATGTGATCTCAAAATCAAGGGTTCAAACTTCACCTTAAGCTTCATGTATTTATTGGAACATTCAAAGTTTTCCTAGATAAGGTATTGATCATGGAAAATATAAGAAGGTTGAAGAGGTGAATCAACAATTTTATTTTCATATTTTCCAACTTCAACACGAGCATAAGAGATCACCTTGTTTTGTAATGAAAAAGGAGGAGGAAAAGGGACAAAATGGGGAGTAGATTCCTCCTATGAGGGTTGGGGTGCCTCATGATTGAGAACATTTGGAAGAGTAAAAGAAACCACAGATTCAAATTCAAGTTGTTTCAAGGAGGTTTGAACCAAACGTTGAAACTTTTCATTGAAGAAATCACAATCCACATCTTCACAAAACTCATAACATAGGTGAATAAATCTATCAATAAAATCCACTAGTAATTCATCAAGCTTCATTATAAGTTGATCAATCCTTTATAAAAGTATCGATAATCATACCTGTCAAAGGATTGATGAAGCTCTTTTAAGAGTTGTTCAAATGAGTGAGTGGAAGCGAGTGGTAAGGTATGATATCACTGCTTAACTCAAACTTCAAGTATGAGGGTAAAAAGTGTACAAACAACCTCTTCACAATTTATTTCATGAAAACCATAAAATTTGAGAAACATAAGTGTATGCTCTAGAATAGATGTTTTACCCTCACCATCAAACTTAAGATGTGACAAGTCATCTATTAGTTCCATGGGGATTAAAAGATTGACATTCTCGGAAAAACACCCTGATATTAAGATTTGGGAATGACCCATTCAATATGAGAGATTCAAAATAGACTCAATAGGCTCAACGTGTCATCTATCCCTCCTTCTAGCACCAAACATCTTGATAGTGCTGGATGCCGCCAACAGTAGGGGTCTCCCTGGTATGAATTCCCAACTAGAGCTCACACTGTTTGGAGTAGGAGCCCCACCCAGATAATAGGCCTGACTTCCATAACTTAAAAGTTTGCCTTGGCTGCAATAAACAACATAAAAGAGTATGCATATAACCTTTGAAACAAGCAAGTTGACAGTGTGAAGCATACAATTGCAATGTATATAAGGTACTTTCACAGATGGGAAGGGAGGAAGTGAGGCTTTAGAAGAAAATTAATAGTAATATCCTAATAAAGACCCACATGAGCATAGAAAGAATCATTTATTAACCTATAAAATGGTTCACAAGGTAAAAATGATCATAAAAGAAAGTAACAATGCAAAGTCAATAATATGTATACCAAAGCCAATGAAATAGTTCATTTTTTTAGTATGCATGTTACACAAACATATACCAAAAACATTAAAAGAATAGTCTTACAACATCCATGATACGTGCATCAAAATGTGTTGACTTAGAGAGCATCAAATATTAAGTGAAAGTTCCAAGATACACAATTACAATGATGCAACACTAGCCTCGATAGTGGAACATTAAGCCACTACTTGCTCCTCCAAAGAATGATCTTCTCTTGTATGCCAAGCTAGAGAAGCCAAGGTGAAAAGTCCTTTCTTTGATCAATGAGGGTCTATTTATAACAAATGAGGTGACTCTCCACCTCCCTTGTGACTCTTAACCTCCCTCATGACTCTTGATCTCCTATATGACTTTTGGTCTTCTATGTGACATTTGAGCTCCTACATGAATTTAGGACTTCCTGGTGACTTTCCACATTCCATGTGTGACTCTTGGAATTCCACACATTTTACATTTTCTTAATTTTTGAAAATTACATAATTACATTCCACCCATTATGTGGAAATAATATGTGAGCCAAAACAACACTCTTTTGTTGGCACTTGGAAGAGCTACAATTTGGCAACTATAACATGAGACTTCATTGTAATATGTTAAGGCCAAGTTCTTCTCTTTTCTAGTATGTCTTCACTATTCATGATTGATCTGAGATGTGCTTCATCTTCACCCTCCAGAGGGTCTAGATGAATATTGGAACCTTATAAGTCAACTTGAGTTTCCATCTCTTTGTCGTGGTCCAATACCCATTTACTCCTGCATGATTGCATATTTGTGTCTCATCTTCATAAGTGTATTATTGAAACCCCGCCCAAATTAATGAACTCCTTGAACATCATCTTTCCATTATAGGACGATAGCACTTGCAAATAATTTCACTCATGACAAGACAATATTAATCTCGAAATCACATATTCTAACTTGTTTTCTCATGTAAGATGCTGAATGTGATCGGATAGCACGCAAGGGCTGAGAGAGAGGCCTTTTTGGTCATAGTGCGTAGGATCAGGAGGCAAGGAGTGAGGAAATGGGCACTAGGTGTGCACAATGCATAGTGGCGTGGAAGGAGGAGACAAGCTTAGCACATTGTGCAAGTCCTGGAGGTAGAGATGATATACTTGCTCAATAAGAATGCACAATGCACAATGCTTGAGGAGAAAGGTCAAGGGATTTCATAGTTGAGCACTACAAGGGCTAAAAGATGACACCACTGCTCACTGAAAGTGAACAATGCATAATGAAGGCAAGGTTGGTTAAGGCATTGTGTAGAGGGAAATTAAAAGAGACAAGGATGGCAAGCTTAGGCACAATAACTATGTAGTGCACAATGGTTGAGAAGGAGGCTGTAGGAATTGCATAATTGAGTGCTGCAAGGGTGCATAAGTGGCTCTAATGTCCACTAAGAATGCGCAATGCTCAATCTAAGGCAAGGTTGGTCTAAGATTGTGTAGTGAGGAGGTGTATTAAGTAGGGTTGAGTGACTGTGCCCTGCGGTTGCTCGATGTGAAGTAAAGGAGGTTTTCCTCTAGAGGGCCATGAAGTACAAATCTAGGAGTTAAGGGTCTCATCACTAAGGCTTAGGAGTGTGCAATGCACTCATCACTTAGAAAAAAGTTGATTGTTCTCATGTACTGTACAAGAGGTGAGGATAAAGAAAGACTCTAAAATTTCCTAAGAGGGAGATCAATGAGACTAGAGAGTAAATGAACATAATAGGTATTGAACATGACCACACAAACACATACACCCATGCACATATTAACAAAAATATGCACAATACCCAAAAACAACAAGCATACAATGAAACAATGATAAATTTACATTTGTCTCCAAGTGCTAAACTTAAGATATATCTTTATGACACAAGTGTTGACTATAACCAAGAGATACACTATGTTATGGTAGAGTGTCCAACACATGTTCTTATGATAGATAAAGTCAACTAGTGAGAGAGAGTGTGCTAGAGATACCTTTAAAAGGTGTGTTAAGGTGCTCTTAGGATATGAAAAAGTGACACATGCAAGAGTGAAAGTGACACATGTGGAAACAAAATAAAACACAAGTGACACATGTGAGAATTAAAAAAAAAAAAAAAAGAGAAACATACAAGGGTAAACGAAAGAAAAAATGACACTTGAAAAAGCAAAAGCGATAGTTGAGAAACTCACCCAGACGATGGAACTCTCGCAACCATGAGTGAGATAATTCTCCTTGTGCTCCAAAAGTTTCTAGAGATTAAAAGAAAAATAAGAATGTGAGAGGAGCTCTAGTCTAGACTCTTCATATAGGGAGAGCAAACATGTAGTTAGGGTTAGGATTTGTGAGGGTGCTTAGTGCATGCTGAGAAACTAGGGGTCAAGAGTGAATTAAATTTCGCTAAGAGGTGTGACAGTACTTAATTGAATACGTACACTCTTATTTCCAACCAAGGGTGCACAATCACTATCTACAGAGGATTCCCTTACACTATAACTGGGAATTGCGCAATCCCTAGGAGTGAGAACTTCCAATCACTATGGGCAGGGACTACACAATCATTGATGGTAAGGTCTACATAATGACTGTGATTAAGGGTTACACATTGACTACCACTAGAAACTGTGAAACCACAGTTGGAATGGATTGCACAATCACTATATCTAGGGACTACACAATCACTATTTCTAGAGACTTCGCAATCAGCAAGGCATGTGTTAGCTTGTGAAGACATCAAGGGATGGGCATGTTTAAGAAAGTAGATCCAGAGTTAGAGTCCCTAAAGGAAGAATTCAAAACTTAAACCACATGAATGGGAATGACCTTAATGGCTTGATGGCATGATCATAAGGAGGCTCCAAAATTTGAATGTAGGGAAAATTATTGGGTGAATAGGTGGAGAAACTAGAGGACATAATCCCAAACTAAGAAGGTAGAGGAAGGGAGGTATTTTGATTCTTGTGTGGGTAATTGATTAGCATTGATTGAATTCCCTTGAGCATTTCTCCTTAGACTCTAAGTCTAGCTCAGGGGTGGTTAAATGTAAGAAAAACTATAAGGGAGTTAGCCTGTGATTGGGTGGAAAGTGGAAGTCTCTCCCTTAGTTGACAATCATTAATATTATCAGATAATTATTATGTATATCTACCTATATATGAATATGTTATACTATGAATGGAGTTGATATTGTTATGTGCTATAACAATGTGGGAATCAACATTGTTTGCATGGGAATGGTGTTATTCCTGGCCATTAATAATGGGATGAATGTGTGTTGTTCTCATGGTGAAGGGACTTGCATATCCCTAAGATTGTTGATGTATTTCAAAGTTGCAATTCATTGGTATAGTCTTGTGTGCATGCTTTTTATGCTCAACAAAGCTATATTATGCATGATTTCATGGTATTCATTTGATTATTGACTGATTTTATGTTGCATTGCATGGTCATTGGCTGTTTTGATGATGTTAGGTTGCATCCATTTTGGAGCATGGTAGATCGTTATTTTTCTCAGTAACCAGGGTTGTATTGACCACTGTTGGCTTGTTTAAGTCCCTAATGAAGGGGCATGTCTATAAGATTCTTTGGAAACTTAATGTTCTGAGTGGCACTGGTCCTCAAAGGAGTTTGAGAATGGTCCTTGAAAGTCTAAAGTTCTAAGCCTAAGGTGACATACTTGAGCTCGAGATTAATGAGCTAAAGGAAAATCATGAATTGGCTAAGGCGCATAGGTAATAAGGGTGAAATACATGAAAGATCCTTGCCATATGCCATGAAATATTTCTGTCGCACTATGTCAGAATGAACGAGTAGCAGTATCAAGGGAAGCATGATATATAGAAGGCGTTAGACATGAGTTTAACCATCACCTACCACCAAAATATATGTCATGCCACAAAGTTCTAAGAGTCCATGAGGCATGGTGGATAACACAACAAGCATGAAGTGTGGGGCATGACGGGTAGTTTTCTGTTAACTAAATGAAACAAATTTCATACTAGGGGAGTGGAAGGAAACATGCTCTAGGGAAAAGGCCACATGTTAAGTAAAGTGGATTGGTCAACAATAAGAATAAACCATATAATGATAATTTGTGGGTTTACACGAAGGTCGAGAGCTAGTCGGCCCCTCAACCAAGCTGAACCATTAAAAGACATGTAGGTCAGGGATCGCTATGTGGTTGTCATGTGGGTGCATGGCATGGAGAATTGATGTCACTAGGATTGGAAGGGAAGTGACATGTACATTGAGACTGAGGTGTCACTAGGAGGACACGTGGAGGTATTTGGTGGTGCCACCTAGAATAGGGGCACTACGTGGCATAGAAGGGGAAGTTAATGTTGTTTGGAGCCATGTCACCATGGAGGTATGGTCCCAGGAAAGATGTCAATACGTTTTGAAGGTGGGCATGAACTAAAAGAAGTTGTAGGATAGAATTTTCCCCATCATGTATGTCACACTGCGAGGTTCAAGCCTATGCACACTAGCAAGGTGTGGCCGTAGGATGGGAAATTTCTACATCACTTGACATGAAAGGTCATATCATGCCTCAGAAGTCTACAAGTTGGATTCTCTTAGCAAAATGTGTGGTAGCAAGCTAACGAAGGGCATGAGATGAGAAATGACCCCATCATTTGTTGTGTAAGGTTACATTGCATCACAAAAGTATAGGAATGGGACGTTCTTAGAAGAGGGTGTGCTGCAGAGGTGTAGTGGGACTATGAAATGATGAGTGAAGTGCAAGACCTTGCTTGAGGTGGCAGTGCCACATGGGTGACATGTGGTAGTTCCTTGTTGATGTGGCAAGGGATCAAGGCCCAGAGTTTAACATACATAACATTTTTTCCGGAGATCGAATTGAGGAAAAAAATCATATCATCAGAAATATCTCGATGACGTGATGATGTTATCCAAATTTAATTCCCGTAACTTTGGAATTTTTTAACCCCATTTCCATGAGGTAACTAACCCAATTTCCATGAGGTAACTATGGAGGTTGGGTTAATTGAAAGTAACACCTCTCACTAGGCTTGAGAAATTCCAAGGGGGTGGGAGACATTGTTACACAATTGTACATGAATAATTTGGACTGGTTCATGAAGAGGATAGAATATCATGTCAACCTCCCACCAACCCCAAACAAATCTCATGGTAGTGACAAGGTGTCAAGAGAAGTGGATCCCTCCGACTCATCCCAACCAACATGAACAATTATCGTTTCTCTAGCTTAAATTTCCCTCTTTCTTCTCATGATATTTATATACTTGCTTACATAATAGGAGTCTTAAGACCAAATATTCAACTCCTTTTCATCTCTTGTTTGAACACCATGTATGGTTGCTAAAATATTTATGGTTTTACCGATGGGATGGTTTCCCTAGCGGTAGAATAGGAAAAACAAAAACTGTATGCTATAAATTGCTTTGATTTATCAATAGAAACTTTAACCTTAACAAAAAAAAATAATTAATAATATCCAAGAATTCTATATGAAATCCAACCTTTTGGTTTTTGGAATCCTTATAAATATGGAATAACTTCTTTGGATTCATTAGTTGTTCTCTTATAGTTATCATTAATTAGAAATGGTAGTAAGCAAACAAAGGATTTCAACATCCACAATGTTTTAGATTTATGTTAGATTGTTGGTCTAATTAGAACTTGAGTCCACCTTAAATAAATTAGTTATTCTAAGGTATAATTATGAGATTTGAACAATCCTTTCCAAAATCCTTTCCAATTTTCATTTGTGTAAATACACTTAACCAATCTTACTTTGGCATTAATTAAACTTTAAAAAAACGATTTCATGCACATTCGCTTGTCTGAGAGTCCTTTAAGTTGTATATGTATTGAGATCAACTTCTTCAGTTTCTAATTTTTTTTCTAATAAATCTATACTAATATATAAAAAGAGATAATATTATATGAATTTAAGAGTAAATTTCAAAGGCAAATTGTGAATGCTAAGAAATAACGAACAAAATACCTCCTTATCTTCAATCTCACAAGAGTGGTTAATATGCCTCTTAACTGTTGGGTTGTGTTACATTCTTTCCACGACTAGCCTATGTAGTGAACCGAGGGGTTAGAGGGGGGGCGGAGCCCTCCCTTCGTTGCGCCGATTGCGCAGTGGTGACGCAGCAACCCCCCCTGTTTGGGGGGTTTGAGGGAGGCAGGTAGCCCTCGCTCTGCAGGGTCTGGGGCAGCGCCCCAGGAAATCTTTTTTTGGACCCTATATTAGGTTGGGCGGACCTACCTATGGTTTTGTGCATGGTTTCGCACATGGTTTTGGACACGATGGTTTTCGGTCCATGGTTTTGGATGCGATGGTTTTCGGTCCATGGTTTTGGACGCGATGGTTTTCGGTCCATGGTATTGGATGCTTCTACATCTATAAATATGTATTGTAACATTCAAAGGAACATAATGAAAAATCAATCTAGTAGTCCCAGTTTTGGGATCCAGGGGAGAATCTTTGTGTATATGTGTTTTATGTGTTATGCTCTCGCATTATTTATTTTCTGTGTTTTAGAATTCGTATGCAGGTCTTTTTTGTACGGTGTTAAAACCTACATTTGGTATCAAAGATATTTTGGCTTCAAGGAGACGTCTTTGTTTCTCAGGGGTTTCACTCGGGCCTATGGTAAACCCTGTTTAGTGGGAGATCTGTGGGATTGATTATGGTGGCAAAAGAAGATGGCGAGCAGTGGAAAGATAGAGATCGAGAAATTTAATGGTCAGAGTTTTGAGTTGTGGAAACTCAAGATGGAGGATCTGTTGGTGGATAAAT
>APFE030135250.1:62351-88120 GCA_000404065.3 Pinus taeda
ATGTGTTATGCTCTCGCATTTTTATTTTTCCTGTGATTTAGAATTCGTATGCAGGTAATTTCTGTACGGGGTTAAAACCTACATTTGGTATCAGAGCTGTTTTGGCTTCAAGGGGATGCCTTTGTTGTTGAGGGGTTTTTCTCAGGCCTGTGGTAGACCCTGTTTAGTGGGAGATCTGCGAGATCGATTCTAGTGGTGAAAGAAGATGGTGAGAAACAGAAAGATAGAGATTGAGAAGTTCAATGGTCAGAGTTTTGAGTTGTGGAAACTCAAGATGGAGGATCTGTTGGTGGATAAATATTAGTGGATCGCGGTAGATCCAGATACTAAACCAACAGGAGTGTTCGATGAAGAGTGGAAGAAGTTGGATCAGAAGGCAAAGATCACAATACGATTGTGTGTCTCAAATTCAGTATTGCTGAATGTATTGGGGGAAGCTACGGCTAAGGCTTTGTGGGACAAGTTAGGGACTTTGTACCAATCTAAGTCTCTTGTGAATAAATTGTTCCTAAGGAAAAAGTTGCATAACTTGAGGATGAAATATGGAGACTCCGTGACAGAGAATTTGAACGCATTTAATACTGTGGTAAGTTAGTTATTATCTGTTGATATTAAAATTTCAGATGAAGATAAGTGAATCAGTTTGTTGTGTCCTCTACCAGATTCGTGGGATAGTCTGGTTATTGCAATAGGTAGCAATGCAACTACCTTGCAGTTTGATGAAATAGTCTCATCCTTGCTGATGGAGGAGATGAGATGGGAAAATATGGAGAGATAGAATGGTGATGCCCTATTTGTATGAGGATGGTCCCAGAGCAGAAACAAAAATAAGTCATCGAGTGGGAGATCTAAATCTCCAAGAAAACCTGTAAAGGTAGTATGCTGGAAATGCGGAATGGAAGCGCACTACAAAAGGGAATGTAAATCTAAAGCTCCCGACAAAGGAAAGGGGTATGATGATGCTCCTTCTGCAAAGGTGAAAACCACCTCAGATGAAGGTGGCGATGTGTACTTGGCTTCTTCAAGTACACATGTAGATCATGAGGCATGGTTGATTGAATCAGGTGCATCCTTTCACTTCACTTCCCATAGAGAGTGGTTTTGCGAGTATGAGAAATACGATGGTGGTGATGTCTTCTTAGGGGATGATAGGAAGGCTAGAATTGTTGGTCACAGAAAAGTAAAGTTGAAGTTGCAATGTGAAAGGGTTAGAATACTTCCGAGTGTTTTGCATATTCTTTCATTGGCTAGAAATCTATTTTCTGTAAGCAAGTTGGATGATGCAGGTGTAAAAACAATTTTCGAGAAAGATACCTGCAAGATGGTTCAGGGAGCACTGACATTGATGCGGGGAGTTCGGATTAGAACTCTATACAAGCTGCAAGGTAGCACTGTTGTTGATGGGTGCAATAGTTCTGTGGTTCCTGGAAGTGGAGCAGAAAATCTAGTGGTCTTTGTAGAGAAGATCATGCTGTGGCATCAAAGGCTTGGACATATTGGAGAGAAGGGCCTTTGAATACTTCACGATAAAGGTATGGTAGAAGGTATGAGTAATAGCTCTCTGGATTTTGATTTTTGTGAAAATTGTGTATATGGGAAGCCAAATCGGACGATTTTCCCCTCTGGTGCATAGTGATGTGTTTGGACCTATGAAGGTTCCATTACTAGGTAAGTATGTGTACTATGTATCATTTATAGATGACTTCTCAAGGAATACATGGATATATTTCCTTAAGAATAAATATGAAGTCTTTAACAGGTTTAAAGAATTTAAGGCTTTGGTAGAAAACCAGATAGAGAAAAAGATAAAGGTGTCGAGGTTAGATAATGGTGGAGAGTTTTGCAACAAGGAATTTGAAGAATTCTGTAAGAAGTGTAGTACAGCATGGCAGAAGACTACTCCATACAAACTTGAGCAAAATGGAGTTGAAGAAAAAATGAACAAGACATTAATGGAAAGGGCAAGAAGTGTGCTAAGTGGTGCCGAGTTAGGACAAGAATTCTGGGTAGAGGCGGTGGAGAGAACATGTTATCTGGTCAATATATCACCTTCATCAGTGTTGGAGGATAAGACTCCACAAGAGGTATGGACTGGTAAGAAACCCTCTCTTTCACATCTGAGGGTATTTGGATGTGATGCATATGTACATGTTCCAAAGGAGAAAAGAACGAATTTGTATAGTAAATATGAAAAGTGCATCTTTATTTGGTATAAGGATGGTTTAAAGGGTTATAAGCTTTGGAACCCAGTAAAAAGGAAGGTTGTGTACAACCGAGATGTGGTGTTCAGAGAGGTGAAAGATGTTATTAAACATGAAGTCCAACCAAAGAAACCTGAGAAGATAGAGTTTGAGCTTAAGGAGGAAGAATCAGACTCTATAGCAGATGAGGAACTAGAAGATGAAGAGCCACAAACTTCGGGCGTCAGAAAATCAGTTCGAGAAAGAAGGCAGCCATAAAGGTATAGTCCATCTATTTCTATTCAAATTTTTCTTTATCTATTACTAATGATGATCCCAGAACTGTGAAGGAAGCAGTAGATTTAGAGGATGGCAAACTCTGGAAAGAGGCCATGGTTTATGAAATAACATCTTTGCACAAAAAATGAGGCTTGGGATCTGGTGGAGTTGCCAGCTAGAAGGAAACCCATTGGCAGCAAATGGGTGTTCAAGAAGAAGAGAAATGCAGAAGGAAAGGTGGAGAAATACAAATCTCGGTTCATAGAAAAGGGTTATTCCCAAGTGTCGGGAATTGATTTTGCTGATATTTTTCTCCTATTGCCAAGATAATTTCTATTAGATTACTTTTATCTGTCGCTGCTGCATTTGATTTTGAGGTATAACAAACGGATGTGAAAATAACATTTCTTCATGGGGTTCTAGAAGAGGAGATCTACATGAAGTGACCTAAAGTCTTTGTGGTTAAGGATAAGAAAGAATTGGTATGCAAATTAAAGAAGTCTCTGTATGGGTTAAAATAGTCACCAAGGATGTGGTATCAGAAATTTGATACATTTATACGGGGACTTGGCTTCACCAGAAGTAAAGCAGATCACTGTGTGTATTTTAAATTAATTGGTGACCATGTTATCTATCTGGTCTTATATGTGGATGATATGTTGCCGGTTGGAAATGACAGAAATTATCCAGGATTTGAATACCCAATTCTCCTCCAAATTGGACATGAAAGATCTTGGTGCTGCAAACTATATTTTGGGCATGGAAATTAAAAGAGATCAGGCAAAGAGGAAGCTTTGGTTAAATCAGAGGAAGTATGTCAAGACAATACTACAGAGGTTTAATATGCAGGATAGTAAACCGGTGAAGGTTCCTATTCCTATAGGTGTAAAGTTATCTGCTGAATCGTGTCCCAAGACATAAGAAGAGGAAGAGGACATGTCCCGTGTTCCATATGCAAGTGCAGTCAGTAGCCTGATGTATGCGATGGTCTATACTAGACCAGACATTGCACATGCAGTGGGAGTACTGAGCAAGTTTATGTCAAAACTAGGGAAGGAGCATTAGACAACAGTGAAGCATGTCTTCAGGTATTTGCGTGGCACTAGTGATTATGGTTTGTGCTACCAATGAAGACCAGAATTAGACAGAATTTTGAATATTTGTGGCTTTGTTGATGTAGACTGGGCTGGAGATCTGGATCAAAAAAGATCTACAAGTGGGTATGTGTTTAACTTATTTGGAGGTGTAGTCAGTTGGATGAGTAAGAAACAATCTGTAGTGGCACTATCAACTATAGAGGTAGAATACATGGTAGCCACTCATGCAAGAAAGGAAGCAATTTGGCTATAGAGATTGTGTTCAACTATGGGGTTAGTACAGGAAGCTATAAGGATAGACTGTGATAGCCAAAGTGTAATTTTCTTGGCCAAGAACCCTGCACATCATTCAAAGACAAAGCACATTGATGTTCAGTATTACTTTGTGAGGGATATGATAGAAGACAAAAAGGTGTTGCTGGTAAAGGTGGACACTTTGAAGAATACTTTAGATGCATTGACAAAATCTATGAGCTCTGAGAAGTTCTCTTGGTGTAGAGAAACAATGGGCGATGTAGGGCTGGATAAATGACTAAGCTCTCCTGTGGCCCCCTATGGAAAGGAAATAACAAGTGGGAGAATGTTGGGTTGTGTTATATTCTTTCCATGACTAGCCCACGTAGTCACCTAGGGGTTAGAGCAGGGGAGGTCACAGGGGATTTGAGGGGTACTCGTAACCCCACTTTATGGGGTCTAGGGCAGCACCCTGGAAAATTTTGGTTTTGGACCCTATGTTACGTTGGGCGGACCCACCTATGGTTTTGTGCATGATTTTCGCACATGTTTTTGGATGCGATGGTATTCAGTCCATGGTTTTGGACACAATGGTTTTCAGTCCATGGTATTGGATTCTTCAGCATGTATAAATATGTATTGTAACATTGAAAGGAATATAATGAAAAATCAGGCTGGTAGTCCCGGTTTGGGGATCCAGGGGAAAATCTTTGTGTATATGTATTTTATGTGTTATTCTCTCACATTGTTTATTTTTTATATTTTAGAATTCGTTTGTAGGTAATTTATGTACGGGGTTAAAACCTACATCTACTAGGCCTCTGTACACTCAGCTACAGAGCCTCTTCCTGCTACTATGACCCAAGGTACTTAGACTCTTGCTCTATGCTTCACTACCTTTCAAACTCCATCATTGGTTAACTCAATTCGTTACTTTACAACTTAGAACCTCACTCTACTTATACAATCCCATGGTCGACGGACCATGGGTAGGCTGACACTACATTCAAAAATTAGGGCGGACAACCCTACGACTCTAACATACAATTCACACTCCGCTCCCGCAATTCGCAGGGTTTTTACAAAAACATTACTCAAAACATGGGCTTTGATCCCCAAAACATGTTGTGGGGGCATTCCATGCCCAACAAACCCCTAACACAAACATTGTGAGTTTCCCTCGAGTCACTTTGTTGGCACGACGATCTTGGCACAGAGTCCCTCCAGCTAGTCCCGAATGGTCTTGATGTCTGCAGTGCACTGAGTTGTTGTTTGCTGAACCTGCTGAATTCTCCCTTCTGAGACATCTATTTCAAACGTGCTACACTGCATCTATGCGTTCATCCCCTGAATCTGCGTGAGCTTTCCTCAATATCTACAGTGATTATGAAGGCTTCATCAATCCATGGCTGGATGTGCACTTTGAGAACTGCTTCCTTATGGCACACCATGTCCACCTGCTCCTTTAATGCCTTAGCTTGCTACATCCTTGCAAGCCACTGAGTAAGGACTACTGTCTGTGCAGTCCCTCTGATGTTGTCATACTATTGCTGGAGTTCACGTGCCTCTATCTCCAGCCACTGGATGTTGGGGTCCTCGTGCAACATTGTGAGGACCTCAAGTGCCTGTTCTGACATGTTGGTGCAGTCGTGCACTGCACCTCCAATCTCTTCTAACCCATAGCAGTAGCGTGCTATTCTCTGATCTCTGGGGGAATGGAAGGTTGTGCCTTCAACTGCAACTCGGCAATCTGAAGGTTGAACTCTAGCTGAATCTTTGTTTTCTCTTCTCTCGCATCACGAACTCCACTTGCCAAACTGTGAATCCGCACTTCTACTAGTAGATCTACTATGATATCCAGCTCCAGGATGTGTCAGTAAGCATAATCTACCGTCTGCACCAAACTTTGGTTATTCAACACCAACTCATCGCTTTGCAAGCTGATCTGCTACATATTGATATTTTGTTCACTCAGAACTTGGATCGCGCAGTTCTCCCTAGCATGTAGCTCTGTTGTTATTCCATCTTGTAGCTGATAGAGAGTTTTCTGGGGACGGGCAGCTAAATTAAGGCCAACGCCTTTCATCATGCTAACCATCATTCGTTCCATCGCATCTAATGATACTAATGCTCCCTCTAGAAACACTATTGTGTTGGTCATCCTTGCACGCAACATCTGTTCTACTGCTGAAGTGCCTGTTGCAACATGGGTAGACAAGGTACCTTCCTGAGTTGGCTGCACCTGTAACTCCTACAGCTGTGCCTTGAGGGCCCCCAACATCCTCTCGTGCTCCATCATAAACTCTTGAAGTGCTTCATTGGTGACACTGCGGACCATCTCACCAATGTCATGGAGATCACCTTGAGTTAAGGTGATCGGGTCAATGGCCAGCTTCGAGGCCTTGACCTTATTCCTTGGACCCAATCTCTCTATGAAGTGTGACCGTTTGAGTTGTGTGGATACCGTTCCTGGGTCCGTGCTCCCTTCTGCTATTTCTATGTCCTCTGCCTCCTGCCCTGAGGACATTGCTTGGCCCTCCTCTGCTAGTACCGTCGTAGCCTCTGTTATCTGCACTATTGTTGCTGCTTCTGTGGCCTTCTTTTGCTTTGCGACTTCCTGTGTCGCTTCAAGAACTGCTCTTACCTTAGCTACCCTTTTTTATTTCCACCTTCTCGTGGTCAGTTGGGTGACGTGAAGCTTGGCATCATCCTTCTTTTTCTATGTTTCTTTCTCTAGTTCATCCTTTTGTGCCCTGATGTATATGTTTCACATACCCACCATGAGGTCTGCAAAATGTTGCAGACTATTTTGCACCGTAGGTGACAGGTGCGGCCTCATGTTGATCCACATTCAGATGCTTGCCTCCATGAGCACCCAGAAAATTTTTATATCGCGAATCTGTATCACGTCCTTGGTTACCCAGAGTGAAGCGTACTTCGCGGCCTCTGGTAAGTCTCGGTCAATGTTCAGGAACTGACTACCCTCCAACAGTTATCCTGCTACTAGCAAGATGGATAAGAGCAACCACGTGTAGTGGAAGGTCTTACCCTGCTCCTGGGCTTTGCGACAGTTCAACAAAAACTCCTTGCAGAGGAACTCGGCCCAGTTGAACTAGACCCCCTCCACGCACTATTCGGCCAATGCAACCACTGACGCTAGTACCTCATTGGTGCGGCATTTTCTCATCACTTTATTAGCCAGGAGTTGGCTGGCTATGAGTACCCCCTTATTCTTGATGCTAGATATGGCGTAGCCCCTCTTCCTTCTCTCCAGCTTATACTTTTCCATCATGGCCTCTACGAGAGCCAAATCGCTACTTTTTCTGACTATCATCATGAGGTCCTTTCATTTATAGGGAAGCCTATAAATTCAGTGGATGAGGTCTGCTGTGATGGGAATAGGCTCCTCCAACCATAGATGCCCATCATGTACTAGGCAAATCAGCTACCTAACGACGAAAATGGTGATGGGCGCATAGTGGTAATGTGGTATCCATAAAAATGCAACAACTCAGCCTTTTCTACACCGCGTAGCCATTTTCATGGCTCTAACATTATCACCACCCTCTCTGTATTCTGTTTCATCAGATTTTCGATTTCTAAGTGCAAGAACTTCTCACTGTCTACGAGGTCCCAGTCTTCAAATTTCATGGTGGGCACATAGCCTAGGTGTGAGCCCTTAAATACAATGCCATTAGGGAGGATCAGGGTTTGGAGTGAACTCTTTGTTGCATCCAGATCTTTTGGTACTTTGGCTTTCCCTTTCTGCGCAGGGAAATACGCAGGCATTTTTGCTACAGAGCGCAATGGTTGGATGTCCTCCTCTGCATCTTCTTCTTCTTCTGCAATGACAATAAAGGCCTACAAATATTCTTCAACCTCATCTGTTTCAATCATGACTACCTTCCATTTTTCTTCCATTGATAACTTGTTGTGCCACGGATTCCTCGGGGCCATGCGTACTGATCCCATTGCCTACTTATCCTTCTTCAGCCTCAACATCCGCAGTGATTTGGGAATTTCTATCACAACCACAGCACCTTCGGAAACATCTTGTACCATGGAGGTCTATGAAACCTCATCAGTGGTTCCTTCTTCAATTCCCAACCCATCCTTAGTGATCATCATCATCTCTACATAGTATTTTGTCTCTCGCATTCTTAGGGGCTTAATTATCACTCGGCTCTCAACACTCTGTGCTCTGCTCAAGGGCTCAATTCTCAAATGACTAAGTGTTGTTCACTCGATAGTCCTTTGGGCTTTATAGCGCCTTTTTAATTCAAATTTGACCATTCCCCCCAAGTTCGGGCCATCAATGCTTCCTTGGCGGAAGATTTTCCCAAATCTTTCCCATAACTCTCATCTTAAATGCCCATTGCCCGCTCCATTTTGCCTCAAATCGGACATCCCATCATGAATAGTGACACCAACAATCACTTCCCATCCAACCCGTGTGGCAGCGTAGCCCTCCATCCGTGGTCGTTAACCCTGTGGCATTCTTCTCCTGCACGCACCTCTCAAAGCACGCAACTCCCAAGTAGAATAACTTATAGTCCTGTGCTCCCTTTCAATTGCTCGGAGCGTTAAGATTGTCCTTCCTACAGCTAGTCAAGTGGGCGCACTACCCATGCGGGGCTTCATCTTGTCCTCCACCATGATTCGTGAAGAATGCCCATCTTCCATTGTAGTGATTGGCGTCGCGCACTCTACAATTTGCACTACGCTGCCCTGGTCACTATGTTTGGCAAGATGTGCTCTCAACCATGGCAGCAAACTAACCAATTCACGATGATAGATTTCCAATTTTTCTATATGACTATACACAACTTGCCTTGCCATCCTCGGTTTTTTGATGAGAAATGCTTCCTTTATTTCATTTTTTGGCTTCTTGACCTCTTTGTCCATGACAGTGCTTTTCTCCCTTTAGCCTTACCCGATCTTCTTCAACTTCGCGAAGTCTAAAGTTTCCTTGTCGGATTTATTCCTCAAATATTATATGTTATGTTTTGGGCAACTGTGTGATTTCATCATTCTAGTCTACGCATACCATCATATCTATAGGTGTTGTTATGTGTGGACTCGTCTTTGCATGGTTAACAAGGCCTATAGCCCATGCTTCATACTTCAGCTTCGGAAGTGCTTGCGCGATCACATTTTTGGACATGGTCTTATAAGCCCATACAACCACTAGTATGCATAGGTCCCAGTTGGTGTGTCTCACATGGTGGACCCAGTTCAGCACTTCACACACCTTGTCAAAGGCTTCCTCGTGTATGATTTTTGGTGCACTATTTTTTTATCATGCTTCATCATTCCTGCACTTGTCTTGCCTGCTTCTGCTTGTTGTTCCTATTTCCCATCATGATAGCGGTGTGCGTTCATGTGGGTTGCATAACATACACCAATAACCATCTGTAAAGGTGGGCATGCAAGATGTTTCTCCCCTCATATCCAGCTCTCATCCATTACTGAGGTTTTCCAAATCGTATAAGCATCCCCCTTCTGCATTCTTGCTATCTCTCAATACTTCTCTGATGCGTACCCCACCACCTTGCGGGCGTGGCACACAATTCCCATTTTAAAGCATCGAGCCACTACTGTTCTGGTACTTCGCTCTCAAATTTTCTCAAGAATTCATCCACCACTATTAACCCGTCATACACAGGCATATATCTTAACTCTGTTTTCACATAGCGAAGTGATATTACCATCATGTTTCAATTGAGCGTGGTTACCTCGTGTAACCAGTTCTGCCATCGTTTGGTTTCCTCAGCCGAATTTGATGTGCAGGAGCTTTTTTGCTCCCACAAAATCCAGCCATCTACTGTAGGATTCACCCAATCCTATTCCTGGGTAGTTATCTTGTAGATATAGTCTAGCTCGTCGTCACCCACTAGCTCTATGTAGCACACTCTTTCTACAAGGTCTAAAGGTACCACTACGCGTAGTGACTTTTTCTCAAAAATCATTTGGGGATTTTTCAGATTTATTACTCCATTTATATCAGTGGCCTAGTATATTCCCAATAACACGGGATAGGGATTGTTGTCAGCGACAATCTTATCACCTCAAAATCTGCAAGTGCACTTGCACCTTCGATGTCTATTGTTATCCCCTACAATCTTCCCATCAGTAGGGTCTTCTGCTGGTTCGCCATCCATAATTGAATAGGGGACCATTGCAACATGGGCCTACCCATGTGCTCCCATGTCTACTTTGGCAGCTTATTCACATCTGATGCTAGATCTAGGATTACTTGATCCATTTCACACTCCCTGATTTGTGCAGTCAATCTAATTTCCCTTCCTGTTTGCTATGTGCGCTTTCCGAGCTTTCAGACTATGTGAGGTTATCCTGACCCAACACACCTAGTGATAAGTTCCTGGAGTCCTTTCATAGCCTTGTTGTCACGTAACAATTTCATACATGTCTCCAAAAAGGTAGTGATCATTGACGGACACATCTCCAGCTCTAGTTGATCCTTACTACCTGAAGTGGAGGCCTCTATGAAGCTATTCTTAACTTCCATGAATGTCTCCTTCACGCACTCTATATCAAATTTAGGTTCCTTTGTAGGGGCCTTGTGAACCCACACACTTTCTTCAGGCTGCTTACCTTTTTCATCTCCTATCATGATATCACTTCTGAGCACTATGCTTACATTTGGGTCCTCTTTGTGTGGCTCAGACCTCATCATTTGCAAATTCTGTGTCGAGGAAGCCTGGAGTATCCTTTTATCCCACAGCCTCACTATTAGTGTAGGGCAGTCCTCTGTCTCATGATCAAACTAAGTACAATATAAACATGATGCTCTCATCGAATTCATACAATCACGAGCATAGTGGCCTGGCCCTCCATAATTTTAACAAATTATTTGGGCGTGACCCCTTCCTGGTCCTATTCCACCTCAACCTCATCCACGCCCCTGAAACCTAGTGCATTCCATTCCTGCATTTGGGTCGAGGGCTCACATTTCGGTCTTCACTCTGTAGGCAGGAGTTCAATCCATCATCAACTCGTAACTTCTGTAGGTGCACTCATCATGGCCTACCGACCTGCAAAAGTTACAGAACAATCGCTAGGACATCTGTCAATACTTCTGCAATATATGAAAATTATCTGTAGCGTGTTTTCCTCCTATCTGACAAATCATGCACCATATTATAGGTGCCATGGTTGGTCCCGCTTGTGCCTCTAGTCTTAATGGCATCGGCCCTCCTCCCACCAAGTAATTCGCGAAGACTAGACAATGGTCCTTATCATGCCCCTCGCCTTTGCATTTTATGCACCATACCTCCTCGTGCACCTCTGGCTGAGTTGTCCTATCCTATTTCAAACTTTGCATTTCCAGATACAAGTTTTGCAATTACGTGTGGATTTTTTGGACTCCTAGGCCATGATCTTGTATTTGGTTTTTCTATAATCTCATTGCAATCTCCAAAGCTTCAGCCTAGGTGGATAATTTATTTTGTGACAGCGTCATCCTTATTTACAGTGTTAGTGACACTACAAACCATGTGCGGTGCTACCCATTTGTCAAGGTCATGTTGGCTTCGCAAATCATACTCATCAGTTTATGATCCAAATCCCATGGGTTCTCGCCTGGAAGCATCGCGATCTCCTTAAACACGATAATTGATTGTGTCTCTGACTTTGGCCTGCTAAATCCCCTGTTCAGCGTAGCCTGAATATCTATGATCCCTACGTTCAGATGGTCATTAGAATGCTTAATGTACTATGTCAGTGTGTGATCCTACAACATGCTCACCAACGTTTCCTTTTTTATATTTTCATCCACGACTCCTTGTGCTTCCCATACAACCCTTACCATGAACCAAAATTGGTCCGGATCTTCGTTCCCTACTCCTCTGAATACCGGAAATTTTATCGCACTCACCATATTGAACTATGGTGGTGGCGAGGGTGGTGTGGGTGGAGATGGAGGTGAATATGGTCAGACTATGCTTCTCAGAGAAAATTTCACAAGCTTTTCCTCACTTTCCCATCGAGGCAAAATCAAGGGGCTATTTTACATCTCTGTGCTACCTTCATTTCTATAGATCCTCCCACTTCGCATAGCCCTAAACATCAATTTCTTCGCATAACAGTCTTTTCACATAATAACATCTTAATCCATGTGTTCAAAGATTTAATGTACTTACCTCGCGGTCATTTGAGGAAGCATTGTTCCACCTCACTGTAGCTAACTGTCGTGTCTACCATGAACTCGGTGACAAACCCCCTATAATTCGATCGATCCAATGGTCCACAACACGCATGATATTATCTTCTAATGCTTCTAGTTTGTGCACTAATTCTGGAGTCCACACAATTGATTTGTTGAGCCTACACCTTCCCTAACTATCTACTAGCTTTGTGATCCACTCATACAACTTAGAGGGAAAGGATGCAAAGAAAATTTCATGGATTTCTGTATATAAGTAGCACTCCAACCACTATTCCTTTGATACTTGCAAATTCCTGTTCTCCTGTGCCACGAACTTGTGAATCTTCCTGTCTAACCATCCTTCAATTTCTCTCTTCGTTGGATTCCAGTGACACGATGTCAGACATCCCTTATGCAGATCCCAGTTTCAGCAATGAAACCATTTGTTGTCTTGTTGGGGCCTGACCCAGGTTCGGAGATGATTTAGCCAAACAAACCTTAGTACTACTAACCCTTTCGGTAACAATCCACAGAGCACAGAATGAGGTCTCACCCAAAGTAGTATGGGAGGGTGCTAGAACCAAGTTTCTGCACCCTGGGGATGTCTGATGGGTTCCAAGTGGTTTTTAGTTTGACCTTGTGTGCACGTCGCTATGCGTGCTTATCAGTACCTTGCAGCCTAGGATGCTACCTTCGCGCAGCCCTACTCAAGAGTCGAACAATTTTATTACCCAAATCCTTGCTAGTGACCGATATTAGTTGGTTAACTTAGCTTATCTATATGCTTTCAGTTATACTTAACAATATTCACCATTCATACAAATGCGAACAGTAAATAAACAGTACAATTGCAAATGATATCAAATATGTAATAACACAAGAATAGATACATGGAATTCAGATAAAACTTCTCTTTATTATTATTCTTCCTTGGTTACAAACTCAACTCCCCCCTCGCACTCAGCTACAGGGGTCCACACACTTAGCTACGGACTCTACTAGGCCTCTGCGCACTCAGCTGCAGAGCCTCTTCCTACTACTATGACCCAAGGTACTTAGACTCTTGCCCTGTGCTTTGTTGTCTTTCAAAGGCCATCTGTTGGTTAACTCACTTCGCTACTTTACAACTTAGAGCCTTTCTCTACTTATACAATCCCATGGTCCATGGACCATGGATAGGCTGACACTACATTCAAAAATTAGGGTGGACAACCGTATGACTCTAACATACAATTTGCACTCTGCGCCTGCAATTCGCGGGGTTTTTACAACAATATTACTCAAAAATAGGGCTTTGAGCCCCAAAACATGATGTGGGGAGATTCCATGCCCAACACACATCTTGCTAACAAGTCCACACTTGGTCATAATAATTAGTTAGTTTTAGGAATCAGCTACCTATCTACTTAAATCCACCAACAAATATCCAAATGTAACCATAAAAATATTTACCTCAAATGGAGATTGGGACCATGATAGGGTAGAAAAATAGCAAGGAAATAGGTTCCATAGTGTCAAAAAGAGTTCAAAATGGGGATTGAAGATGGTATTAATAGGAACATAATAGAGGATCAATAAACTCCAAAGCTCATACAAGAACTACAAATTTGTGTTTTTGGGGCTGCTAAAGGGTCCCTTCCTCAAGTCAATGTCCCAGAGGGAGGAAGTGAGGCCGAGATACTTGCTGACAACCCTGTGGTGATCCTTTCTCTCCTTTCTAACCTACTACTTGAAAAAATGCACAAATGGAAGAAAACTATCACACAACCAATCTAATCTACACTATTGTAATGAAAATGCATCTACTAAGCAAATGCAAAATTAAGCTATGAATGTGCACTACCGTATATGTACAATAAAGAGGAGCCTTGGCTGCTAGGGTTGGTCCCTAACCCAATAGCTTCATCCCTTTGAGTTAACTCAGTGATGGCTCAAAAAAAAACTCATTCTTATTACCAAAAGAATAGAATGCATCAAAAACTATCACAAGTCTTGCAACTCGAAAATAGAGTAGAGTTTTACAATAAAAAATCTGAATCCTACTGAGGTCGTAGACCTCTCTGCTTATACATCTAAATTCTCCAACGACCTCCTTAAAATTAGGGAGGCCCAGTTCCAAAAATCGAGATAAACTGGTGCTTTGTCTTTCACTTTCTCAATTACCTTCTAGTCCTCATGATTTGGTTTTTTTCACTCTGAGCTGATGGAGGAATATTCGAATGGAGGGGTAGTTAATGAGGAGGATTTACCTCCTATAATCCCTCTCCATTGTCCCATTTGAATTTTGACCTTGATATTTGCAAAAATTTCTTTCTTTTATCCTCTAATCCTACATTAAATGCACATTAGACCAAAAAGAAAAATATCCAACTCTAACTCATCTCATAAACCAAATATAATCAAAAGTATGAAACAATTTATGCGAATAGTTGGTTTGGCTAGGCTAGGAGGTGAATTAAGCCCCATATAGTTACCCAATGATGAGGCTCATCACCAAGTTGACTCATTATTTCATTGAACACCCACATTATTTTCCCATTATGCACACATGTCATCACTCTGTACTCACCTAACATTCTTCTTGGTTAGTCATTCATTCCACTCACTTGTCACCTGAACCATTGTGCCACCAAGCTGACATGGCCCTCAATTGTTCATTCATTCCATTTTTCCTACCACTTGTCCCACTATGCTACTAAGTTGACATGGCCCTCATTTGGTCCTTTATGGGACTCATCCCACCTCTTGTTCGATCATGGTGCTCTTCTCTCAATACAACGTGCCTCATCTAACCTCCTCCCATCATTCAGTTATTTTTCTAGGGGTGTTTTTTATTTTTCCTTGGGGCACTCATGCCACTTCTCATAGACTCCTCTTGTGCCTTTTTATCCATTGCTTATTTAGATTAGCTCCTTGGTCACTCACATTCATCATTCCACCAATATTCCAACATGCACCCAATGGAAACCCCGAGTGTCAATTTTTTGACACCTCATGTTGGCATAGCTTCACCAAACCTCCTCTTTCATCGAAAATAGTGTGATGAAGATTTCACCCATGGCATGCACCTCAATTAAAGGCACACTCAATTCTAGGGCTTCATATCCTCCATCACTCAAAGTTATTACCCTCCTAACAATAGTCCAGTCACAACATTTTCGTCAACTCCTACTAGAAATTGTTTTCATGATGAATCTCTCTGGATGATATATCTAATTGCATCTCTGAAAATCACTATTCCATATCAGCATGTGTTGGACCCCCATCATGATGCTTGACTAATCTAAATATCGCACAAAGCTCCACAAGGACTCATGGCTCACAATGAAATATCCTCAACCTCATATCATCATGAATCCACCAATTTTCTATTATTGAGGCACCACCCTAGGTACCACCATGATATGGCTTGTCATCTGACTACAAAAATGAACCATCCCCTCATGTCTCAATGAGATGAAATGGAGTGTTGGTCATGGTGACCTCCACCCTCATCTCCCATTTGATCTGTCGCAAACATTCCTCCATACTTCCTCATCATGTAAGTCATCAACTAAGGATATGATCCTATTTTCCCCTCCACTTCCCTAACAAGCCTCTTGAGCTCAAGACCCTGTGGTCAACCTCCCATTGTCAAAGATGATGTACCAACCTTCTCCTTGGCCTCAACATACCAAGATGCATCTCCATGGTGACATCTCTGAAACATTTTTGCTATCCTAGTTTCCTCTACTTGCACCAATCTGCATGCCATCTTTTCTAACTTCTCAGCCTTGTCCTAAAAAATGGACATGATATCAACATCTTGTGAGAGAAGAGACTCTACATCATTGTTTCTCATCTCTCCACATGTAGCTCCATAATATTATTATGCCTTATTGAATATGGTGGCCATCCTCACTACTATATTCAGGTCTCCTCAATAGGTATTCAATATGATCAGACCAGGCCCTAACATAATGAATATATAACCCATATGAAGCACGTGGACAACTTTATCACCAATCAAGAACTCTAACCCAAACATGAAGTCATAGTTGTCAAGTTACACTACTGTAAGGTCCACCTTAAAATTCAAATCTCCTAGGTGCATAGGAACATCATCAATCGAACCAATCACCTGCATATATCTGGAGTTGATGGCCTTAAATGAGGCCTTCTCAGGCTTGACCCTAAAACCAAGCTTCCTTGCTTCTTATTCTTTCATAAAATTGTGGGTAGCTTCATTTTCAACCACCACTATCACTTGGATGCCACCCAATTCTACCCCAACAAAATGCAATTTAGTTTATTCCCTACCCTTGTCTTTTTTTTCTTCCTATGCTAAGATACTCCTCCTAGTACATATAACACCCCAACTCTAGTTTTGTCTTGTTTCTCCATAGCTACCACCTTTTTCTTTGTTGGGTAATTCCTTTCCAAGTGATCTCCACAAATCTAACAAGATATGGGCTTCTTCTCTGTTCTTGTACATGTTGGTTTTCATTCTTTGGAACCCTTTCCTTTCTCCTGGTTATTTTCCTTCTTCTTACTCTTATCACTCAACACCTCCTCCTTATCCTTTCCATTTGTCTGGTAATCAATGAGTTATTTGTTTTGGAAATAACTACAAAAATATTTTGGATTCCCTAATTCATGACATTGTTTTCCCCTCATGGCTAGATATTGTTGATATATGCATACACTTTGTCCTTTTCATGTGCATTCCTAAGTTCCACCATGAAACCTCAGAATTATTTAATATAGGTTCAGATATTTCTAGTATGCTTCAACACCATCAAATGATCCCTTGCCTACACTCATTATTTATACTTTCGTCCAAGCTGCACATACAAATCCTCTTTTAGCTTTGTCCAATTTGCAATCCTATCTATGATGCAACTTGCTACTAAGCCTAGTCGTCCACTAGAATTTCATTAGTCCTACAAGATACATGGTTGGTGCATTGAATTTCATCTCTTCAATACAACCCTTCATATGTTCCATCATTTTTTCCACATCCCAAGAGAAGTTTCCAAGTACCTTAGTTCTTATTGTCTCACCATACATCTCCTGTTCTTTTAGCTTCATCTTTGTACATGAACCACCTGAACTTTAACCTATGGCTTGCTTCAAAACTACAATGGTATCAACCTAGTCTCTTGTGACTACCACAAGTGACCTTACCTAATCCTCCAAGTCCTTCATTTGATCTATCTAATATTGGGCTTGTCTCATTGCATAGTCAATGAAGTAGGAACCTGATTTAAGGGCTCCCCTAATCTCCTAAATGTATTCTTGGATATCTTAAAACTCCAGGAGCTTCCTTATTATCTATCATTTATTCCACAATTAACTCAATATCTCATACATTTTCTGACAGTGCCACCTCTTCCTTGTCCACTAGGTTAGACCTAGTGTTCTCAATTGTTACCTTCTTCTTCCTAGATGTGAGCTTGTTAGGCTCACTTCAACTATATCCTATGCCAAGAAACAATAGCCCAAACCTATATCCCACCTAAAAATTTATTACAAAATCCCTTTCCATAATAGCCTACAAACAAAGGATTTTTTCTTTACAATCTTCTCTTGGCTCTTCTTTCTTCCAATACCACCTATATAGAATCAACAATGCAAATACAAACTCTAGTACAACCTAGTTGAGTATCTCCTCTTATGATACTAGATTTTAGTTGGTAGAAGAGAAATGCTACCAACTCCTCTAATCCCACCTATATATAGTAAAAGTATTAGCTTTGGTACCAACTGTCATGACCCTAGGGCCTCCTACGATCACAAGGCACATTTTGGGAGAAACACAATCCCTCAAGTGTGTGACACTGAAATGTTTCACCTTTACCTCATGGATCACAAAGTTACTCCACCCAAACTATGCCTCATAATAAGCTCACTTATATAATCTCTACATCATTAGTTACTTAGCATAATATCATAATTATTTGATATAGTGCAAGAAATATTATTGCCACTTGTACTTCAATTTATAATTCCATTCATAAAGACTTGATCATTATATGAAAGAGATCAATCCATCATTAACATCATCATGCACATGGATAGATTTATAAAGGAACATCCCTCTGAACTTCTTCTTTTATTAATGAATCAACCTTACAACAATCACAATCACAATGGCTCGAGCTACAAGAGTATAAATCCAAAATGACCAAAATGAAGAGCTTCCAAACTTGTTCCACCCTATGGACACCACCTAGGTCTCTCTATAACCTTCACAAGTCATCTTGGAACTCTATGGGTCGTCTTGACACCCTATAGTCCACTTTCACCCTCCTTGTCTCATCCTCATCTGGTCACAAGTTTCAGCTCATCCTCGACTTGGGTCTACATGACTGTAGGCCCCAAATCATTCCTTCGATTTTCTCCTTCACACCCTTCACTTTGGGCTTCTTTTCATCTTCAATTGTGAGCTTGATTGTGTTATTAAGGGTTAGATTAGTTCATCTCATTTCCTCCTCCATTTCCTGACTCATCTACTTATATGAGTAGTACCTCATGTTGTTCCACCTTTTCATGGGTTTGATCACCCTTGTAGTTTGGTCTCCTTAGTTTGGGCCAACTCATCATAACTCCTAATTCCCATATCATTTTCCTGTTGTGCACACATATTCTTTCACCACACTCAGCTAATGTGCCTATCGAATGTTCATTTGTTCCACTTTCCTATCACTTAGACCATCATGCATCCAAGCTAACATTTTCCTTGGTTTGTCATTCACTCCAACTTACTCGCCACTCATCCTGTCATGTTACCAAGTCGACATGGTACTTGGTTGGTCATTTAAGGGACTCAATCAAATTCTTATTCCATCATGGTGCCCTCCTCTCAGTGCAACCTACCTCATGTTGGCCGGATAAATCGATCTTGTGGACAAGGCCGATCTCCCTAGTATCAGCAGATAGTCTAGCAACAAACAGACAAACAAATCTATCTTTCTCTAGATATATGTGATTTATAAAAAAATACTATAAGGTGTTAAGACCCTACCTTAGATCCAATGTTTGTTCGTAGTAGCCATCCTTCAATCGTTTGAAAGAGTTTTCTTTGAGGACCTACAATCACAAACAAGAAAATATTAAATAGCACCTGCATAGCAAATATCATAAATCATGTCTATTATGGTGATCAAGGAAACCATAAAATAAACCATGAATCAACAGCTTATTGAGAAAAATGAACTTATTTGTATTAACTTTGAAGTAGAAGAACCTTACAACCTTTTCAGCCTTGATGTTGAACAAGCTCTTCCTAGGGTCCGAAACACAAATTTCCTTTACTTTGACAAGCCTTGCACTCTTCCAAATGAGATCTTAGAGGTATGTAATCTCTCCTCATAAAAACTAAACTAAAGAAGACAAAGTTCCAACAGCATTTCACCTCAAAAATATTTAGCCTCTAGCCTCCTAAGTAACCAGCCCAATGCTTCATTTTATAGTGTAAAGGAGGAGGTTACAGGTCCATCTATGAAGGGATGGAATCCTTCTTCAAAGGGATAAGCTCCTCACATCAAGGGGTTAGCTCCTTAAGGTATGGGATGCATGAACCTTAAGAGAGAGAACTTGCCACCTCAAGATTCCTTCCAGAAGCTTCTAGAAGTGACTGAAAGTGAGTTTTTAGAATATACTCGCACCTTTTTAACTTTTACAGGGGTTCGCACCTATAACGCAGGGACATAGCAGTTAGGTGCACAAGAGACATGACCATTATGTGCGGGATCGCAGGTAGTGCAAAGAGAAACTACAGAACCAGAGTTTTAGAGTCTTTTGAGGGCTTTCTCTTATTTTCAAGGCCTGATATGAGGAAATGAGGCTTAAGAATTGCAAAGGAGGAAAGTATGAGTGGTAATGGACTCACACAGATTGCAGAATGTCAAGGTGACTTTTTTTATTGCAATAGATTGCCCCCTAAAGTGTGAAGTCTGTAATAGATGAAGATAGAGCCTGTCATGTATGAAGAGTGAAGTACTTTATCATTTCAAGGATAATCCTGTGGACACCCCTGTCAGAACCTATAAAAACATTCAATGCAAAATATATATATGTAGACATATCATTGCTGAGGTAGGCATTCCCATACTCAGATCAAAATTGACTAGAAAACTGACTAAACTGTTCTGATATAGGAATGATTTTGTAATACATCAAGAGTATAGACATATGTAGATACAGTAAGGACGCAATTATATGTTTATGAATAGTACATTGTATAATGAATAACAAAATTCCTCATAGCCTGGATGGTAGAAACTAGATCCAGGGTCTTGATTTTCGCTTCCCGAACTAGTACGATTCTATCCATGTGAATGAATGTGTCGAAGTTGAACATGGTAGAAACCACTTGATTAACAGTCAATGATGTGAACTGTTAACAAGTGTGAGAGAAAACACTAGTAATGTCAATGGTTCTCAAAGTACTCAGTACAATCCATGAAATGTGAATAAATGAGTTGAAGTCGAACATGTCATACAATCATTTGATCGAAGGTCAATGATGCAACCTATCATCGAAGGTGAGAAACCTGCCATTAGGGCATGCAAATTACAAGGTACCGATGATTTCTAGATCAACTTCCTAGATAATGAGCTGATTTCGATAGAAATCGATCTGTTGTAGGCAAGCCCACAACACAAAATCATAGATCAAGTTTTGAAGAAATATATCGGCAAGGGCTGACTCAGGGATGGTCAAAATGGATGACAGATATTTTGCAGATGAGTGATTTGTTTGAATTGATCTCTTCAACACATAACAACACTGTAGATGGCTTGGTGAAAATTGACCCAAAGCTAATACCCAGAAACTGGCTGAAGCCTTTCAATGTGGTTTGATTAACAGTTAGGCAAAGGATTTCCCAACCCAAGTGAACAAAAAGTGTCGTGTTCAAGAGTGGTTAGTGGCTTTTATAAAAAACAAAGTGCAACAAACAGGTCCATTTTTCTCTCTTTTCCCCCACCATTTCTAGCAAGTACCTCTTTATTTTTGACAAGCTTGAGGAGGATAACTTTTTCTTGTTTATAAGCTCATCCTTCGGATAAGTCCAACTTAGTTTAAAATTCAAACCCTAAGAAGGAGTGGTTCGTTCCTATTTAAAATTGAACAGGTCCTTTACTGTTAAATTTTAACGAGTCTAGTATAGGAAAAACTCAGTGTTTTTCAATTTTATGGAGTTAGAAGAAAAACATAAGAAAACTCCATGGGGGTCCTTTTTCATAAATTTGTGTCCCTCGAGCCCGAAAAAGTATAAAATAATACTCGAGAGAACCGCTTGACCATTACGATCAAGGAGTACTTTTCATAATTAGTGGCTCTGATCCGAGAAAATTAAAAAAGTGATCGAAGACACGTCATTTCATAACCAGTATCAAACTTGAAATGACAAAATTCTAGTGATATTTTCATCTTTATACGGTCAGAAAAGAGTTGTAAGTGGATAGCCCTTTTAATTCCATTTAACGAGTTAAAAGGGGAAAAACTCGGCAATCTTTTCATATTTTGAGAGTCTGAAAAGGGCTTAAAGAGGACTCCAATGTTTCACTTTTTTGTAAATTTTTTAAAGAGTCCAAAAAAATGATAAAAGTATTCTCTTTGTTGAAAAATGATCAATTTTCTCGAAAAATCCAATATTTTGCACAAAAACGCAAAACATTACTCATACCTGTTTGAGATAAATAAAAATGTATTTAAAAATTTACCTTTTTAAAGTGAAAAATAAATAAATTAAAATTCATTTTTTCGAAAAAACTTATAAAAAGGACTTTTCTAACTTCGTTTTTACCATTTGAGTTCAGAGTGAGAAGTGAGAGCTTTTGGGTAAGAAAGTTCCTGTGAAGATTCTGGAAAATCCGTCTGTCAGAATAAAAAACCGTCAACTCCAGGTAATCCACATCTTCCTTAACTTGCATTTCATCTACTTACATTTCGTTTTTAGTTTTTAAATTTGATTTTTTAAGGAAAAATAGGTTTAGGAAGTCCCTTGCGAGGGTCCGCAGGTGCAACACGCAGCCCTTGCGGACCTCGACTTTTTTATACAAAGAAAAAAGTCATGGGTCTGCACCTATTGCTCACAAAGCATTTGAACCTACGCATTGTTTGTAAGTAGCAGTGTGGACCCCATGAAATGAATTTTAAAAACTTAAATTTCTCCATTTTTTCCCAAACATTTTCAAACTAAATTGTTATAATATGTCTTTTAGGCATTATAGGACATTCAAATTGCTTATTTGGTGAAAATGTGAGAATGAGGATGTAGATCTTGCCATAATAAATCATCTGCCCACATTGCAGGCAATGAGAGCACGCACACTGTTTAAGTTCTGGGTCATACCGGGCATGAGGGCCCAAGTAGACCTCTCGCAATGGCTAGTAGACAGATGGAACATACAAGACTAGTGTTTTGTGATTGGTGGCCACTGGCTCAAAATCAAGCTAGAGGATATATATTTTTTGACTGGTTTGTCCAAGAGGGGCGAACAATTATCTCTATTCGGGACTAGGCCAAGTGGCTAGTTTATCGCTAGTCTCTGATTGGAGTTTTTCAATGATCAAACAAAGGACAAACAGATTCATATTAAAACTATCAACCGTGCTGAACTTAAGGTTATTGCATTCACTGTTACCAAGCTATGCAGGATTGCAGCCTTGCATGTGGCTATTGGATCCCAGATGCAGATGGCTATAGACTGTTATCGAGGCACCATATTCAACTGGTGCGAGGCTATGTTGGCAAATGTGAAAGGCCAACTTACCAGAGAAAAGAATGGATAGCTGAAAAACTTTGGATATAGATTTATCATTGTCAGCTTTGCTCTAGAGAGGATCCCCATGTCAGCCTCGCAGCATATTCCTGTTGATGCTAGCCTTCCTCAAGAGCCTAGGATAATTCGCGGGTTGCTTTGATGGCCCGTCACCCTGAGGATGGTTTAGAGGTTGCTTGATTTTCGCCTGAGTATTTTCATTGGTTGAACAACCAACTTTTTGTTTTAGGATTTTCCATATGCCGAGATGGATTATCGCGGTGACCCAGACATGATTCTTCCACCAAGAGAGAAATGGGATGATTCAAGTAAAATCATTTTCAACACTTTCTAAGTTCTATTTAATTATTTTTTATTTTAAATCATCCAAAACTGACAATTAAAAGTTTTAAATGCAGATGTTGGTCCATGATGACTAGCCGCTCTCCAACCTTACGAGAGGAGACACCCAGCTGTAGCAGTACCAGCCGCCCAAGACCAATCAGCAGAGATCCTGACCAACTTGGAGCATCATCTAGAGTGCTCGACAGTAGATATTCCATAGACTGGCATAGATGATATTCCACTCAGGTTATAGAGATATGTGATTGGGGTCCCAGGACCTTTTAGGAGGTTCCTATGTAGGGTGGCCCGAGCAGTGGTTTATTATCATGATCATCACCAAGGCTAGGATGATCGATTTTGTACACTCACACAACATTTTTGACTTTTTGTATTATCATTTTTGCTAATCATAAGGTGTTTTTCAACCTATGATCGAATACGATGTATATTTTTGAAACACACTTCTATGCTATGATATATCATTATGACCGGCTATCTTGTGTAACATGTTATTGAATGTTATTAAATTTGTTGTTTTGATTATTGCAAATGTCTATTTACCATATTAGAAGCAACTACATTTGCTAATGTATTTAAATGTCTTGGAATATTTTCATAGTCAATGTAATCAACTTCACGTTCCAAGAGACAAACTCTCAAAAATAACCTTAATAACACTAGATTTCTAATGGCATAAACCCTATTAAGCTGTAATACAATGAGTTCATAATCCAACCTAACAATCAAAATTTGAATCCCAAATGAGATGGATTTAGATAATAACTCAATCATTGCACTATACTCTGCAATGGTATTCGTTGTTTGACCAAGGCTTACCCCATGCATAGACACTAACTCATCAGAGGGTGAATAGATGACCCAAGCTGCGAAAGAAATGTTCCGTGTACTATAACAAGCACCATCAACAAAACCAATGTATGTTTGAAGAGACGTCGACACTTGCAATATCAAAAGTAAAATTAAGATAAGCAGGAATAGTGATAAGATCACTCTCTAAACTAGGCACACTTTTCTAATCTAAAACACACCAGCTATAAAGAAACTAATCTAACAAAAAATATCCACATAGAATTTAAGCATAATATCTCTTCAGATAAAGTCCATTTCTGGGTTTACCCAAAGAGAGACTGTCAAAATCTATCAATTCATAAGCCCCTTTTGCCAACTTTCACTTAACAATATAAGGACCATGCAACATAGGTACAAATTTTCCAGCCCCTAGCTTATCGTTCGCTTGATCATATAGTAAAACTAGGTCTCCTTCTGAAAAACTACGAGGTGTAACATTTATGTTGCACTAAGCTTTCACTCATTTCACATGAGTCTCATTTGCTATTGTAGCAGTGCGTCAATTCTCATCTAGCTGAGCTAAGTACAAAAAACATTTCTATTCTTCAGAAGTAGCTGGGAGTAATTCGCATTCAGTCGGTAACATGCTTCCAAACCATAAACCAGTTGAAAAGGAGTGAAACCATTTAATGTTTTTACTGGGGTCTGATATGCCCAAAATACTGACAATATCATGATATGCCAATCTAACTTTGAATACTAATGATTCATTGGATCATAGTGACTAAAACTTTATTGATAGCTTCAACCAGACCATTAGCCTGTGGGTAATATCGAGTAGAACTATCGTGATGTAGGCCAAGTTGATCTGTGAGTTCAGTCATCATGATGTTTCGAAAGTGACTTCCATGATCAATAATAATAGCTTGAGGAACACCAAATCTAGCAATTATATGATTGAATACGAAAGTTGTAGCAATCTTGCCGTCTGCCGAAAATGTAGGCGTCACCTCGGCCCACTTAGTAAAATAATCTATTTCTAAGATAATATAAACATGCCCCCCGGCTAAGTGAGGGTTACATGTAATAAAGTCAATACCCCACTTTGCGAAAGGACCGAAAACAATTATAGGGTGGAGGGGAGTGGGTGGAGCACACATATTACGATAAAAACTTTGACAATTGTGGCATTTCCAGATTGCATAGATACAATCTTTGAATAAAAATTGCTAGAAATAACCAGCGCGCAATATTTTTTGGGCTGTGGCATACCCAGACATATGACTGCCACATGCTCTAGAGTGACAGTCATTCAGAACCTTTTCAGCTTCTTCATGGGTTAAACAATGTCAGAAAATAGAATCTGCCCCACGACGATAAAGTGTATCACCAATAATATTGTATTGTTGGGATTGGAAACATATTTTTCGTCACTGAGATTGTGAGATTTCAGGCCAAAAATATTGGGTTTGGAAATAAACAATAATATCTACATACCAAGGATCAAGAGTACTGATAAGAAACAAGGATTCATCCACAATGGGTTGCTCTGCCACAGTTTTAGTATCAGTACGCGGGAAATCACACATCAGTTCGACAAAAACCAAATATTTCTTTGCCTTGGATTTTTTCAAATTCCTGCAGGATAACTATCCATTTGGAATACTTTCCCCCTAGCAATTTTTTGGTCAAGATATACATCATAGGGTTACAGTCAGAAATTAGAGTGGTTTTGTGTAATAAGATGTAGTGAAGAAATCTTTGGATGTCTTGAATAGCTACCAAGGCCAATTTCTCCACATGCGAATGTTTAAGCTTAGTCAGATGTAGAGTTCGACTAAAATAGTAAATCACATGTTCATTGTTGAATTCATCTTCCTGAACTAAAACCATCCCTATAACATC
>APFE030135252.1:0-11621 GCA_000404065.3 Pinus taeda
GATTGGGTGAATTTGGAATGTGAACAATCATCAAGAAGATGAACTGAGCAGTCACATTCTTTGTATATAACAATAGCTACCTAATGAAATAAATCAATCAGTTTTCTGCCAAAACTGGAGTTACTCCTGGCCTGACAGCGACAACCTTATTCACAAATTATGCAATGGAAACCCTTAGGTAGAGACTGAGTAGGCACAAATCATCTGCAAAGACTAATACAAACATTAACAACACCTATAAATGAAAGATCGACAACTACTAGAAAACCCTAGCCACTAAAAGACATGTACTGCAAAGTCCTCCATTTTCTACTTATATATGAATTGTTATTAAAAAATATTATATAAAAAGATTTATTTAACTTATTTTATTTTATTAAATTAATTAAATTAAAAAATAATTATTTTTAAAAATTAATAAATTAATAAATTTTAAAAATAATAATTATTTATATATTTTTTTAATATTTATATTTTTAAACTCTTAAAACCATGAGTGAATAATTTTTATTTTTTAGAAGTATGATTACAATATAGGAGAATCTAGGATTGAGGTTTGATTGATCTTATATTTGTCCATCAATCCTTTAATAATCCTATGTGAACTGAGTTCCTCCCTCAATCACGATTTCTCATGGATCTCAAAGTCTGTGAAGATTCTTCACGAATAAATTCCATTACTTGTTCAATTGTTGTTGGCAACGCCTTGGATTCCATCCATTTGGTGAGGTAGTTTATGTAAATGAGGATTTAGGATCTCTAATGGGAGTGTGGATTTATGGGTTCAATAAAGTCAATAACCCATTTGTTAAAGGGCTCCAACACTTCTTATGGTTATAATGGCATTTCATATAACTACATTGGCCTACCCATACATTGACAATTTTTGCACCTCTTTTCATATACTTATTTTTGAATATTTTGGGCCAATTACCCTTGATGGAAAACTTTGTCTATTTCTTTTGTCGAGAAAATGGCCTCTGCATAGACCATCATGGCATGCCTTCAAAATTTCATGGACTTCGTCTTGTTGCATGCATGTTTTGATAATGAGGTTAAACCTTGTGTGGAAAAGGCAACCATAAATCCATGAGCATCTCACACTTTGTCTAATGATCCTCTATCGTTCTTTCAGAGTTGTATGATGTGGTAATTTTCTTGTAGCCAAATAGTTAGAAATATTTGCAAACCACAATGAGTTAGTAGATGTTGCAAAAAGGTGCTCAACTAGAAAGAAATCCTCAATGAGTGACTCATTTTCTTCAGATGTTATTCATTAAAGAAAATCAATAACTACATTATCTTTTCTTGGTTTATTCAAAATGGTAATATCAATTCTTGTAATAAAAGAATCCATCTAGTAATCCTACCATTAGTAATAGGTGTATTCATTAAATATTTAATAGCAACATGATTAGTATGTAAAACAATTGGACACCCTGTGATGTAATGTTTAAATTTATTGATAACATGTATGACGACGATATTGTTTTTTCTTTTACCTTGTAATTCAATTCCATTGGTGAAAGGTTCTTGCTAATGAAATAAATTGGATACGGAGCATTACCTTCTTGTTGTCTAAACACAACTATGATGGTAGTGTTTGAAGAATCTGCGGAGATATGGAATGGAAAGGACCAATTAGGCCCTCCCAATATAGGAGCTTGTGACACTTGGAGCTTAAGATCTTCAAAGGCAAGTTGGCATCTATCTTTCCACAAAAGCTTAGATTTATTGTTAATTAATGCATTCATTTTGTTACACATGAACTCTTCCATCTTGGAGAGATGGATGAGCGGACCAAAGAGGTGGATTTCTAATACGTAGTATGAATCATCCGTACTAAGATTTTGAATCCCCAGTGGATGAGCTATATGTGAGAAAACTTCAATTAAATGACAGTAGTATCCAACATGTCCTAGGAAACTTCATACATATTTCTGTGAACGAGGACCATGTAGGCCAAGTATGACCTTTGTTCTATTTAGATCCGCCTATATATCTTTCTTTGAAATATGGTGCCCTACTATAATTCCATAAGTTAGCATCATGCAACATTTTTCATTACTAAGAGAAACATTATTTTTTTTACATCATATCAAGGTTTTTTCCAAATTAGCAAGTGCTTCATCAAATTCATCACCATTAGGTTTGAATTAGTCCTTATAAATTTCCATGCAATCATGAACAAGATCATAAAATATTCCAACCACAACTCTTTGGAACACAGTGGGACAATTACATAACCCAAATGGTAACACATGATAGGAAAATGTCCCCCATGAACATGTAACTTTTTTTTTATCCTAATCTTCGAGAGCATTTTGGATCTAGTTATACCCATGGAATCCATCAAGGAAGGAGAAATACTTCTTCCTTGCAACTATATCAAGTATTTGGTCAATAAATGGAAGAGGGAAGTGATATTTATGTGTGGCCTTGTTTAGCTCTCTATGGCCTACACAAATTCTCCACTTTCCATTCCTTTTGGGATCTATAACTAAGGGTGAGATCCATTGATTGTCAAAAATTGGGTAAATGTAACCAACTGTAAGCAACTTATGTAGTTATTCTTTTACTATATCCCTTACTGCACGATTCATCCTACGTTGAGGTTGTCTAAAGAGTCATGATCCTTCTTTAATATAAATATGGTGTGTGAATAGATTTGGACGGATCTCTCTCATGCCTGCGTAAGACAATGCAAAGGCATCAACATGCTTTAGTAATATTTTGATCAATCAAGCCTTTTACTCTTGTATTAGCCCTCATTTGATTTCCAAGGTTTTCCCAGGGCTTATTTCAATGGTTTCTATGGTTGACATTTGATCTTCCTAAAATGAGGATTCTTGTTTGGGTAATGAAGCACCAGTCAAAGCTAGAGAGGCTTGTACCTTGGGTTGCATAATATGCTCAAGGGTATGTGTGTTTGTAGATGAAGGTGAGGCAATGAAATCCCATTTCATCATCCTTCATTTTATCTCTAAAAGCAGATACTGATCTATGTTAAGTGCTTGATGGGCTACTTCCTCTTCATCACTATCTTCCCCATTTCCCCAAAGAGGTGCTTCAAAATCCATATTGGGTTTAACAGGTGGATATAAAGTCAATTTTCTGGTGCAAGTGCCATGGGAGATTATCATACTCCTAGACCAACATCCAATACACATGTTTGCAGTAGCCAACCATGGCCATACAAGAATAAGAGGGTATCCCCCCAAAGAAGATTTAGGTTAGAGGACCGTGAAGTCCTTGGGATACTCCCATGAATCTATAGATAACACAACCTGCATGATCGCTTTTGGTTTAATGGTAGACTTATCGGCTAATTGGAGTCGTAATAGCCCCAGGTTAAAATTTCATGTAATAAAGGATATTAAAGGAAAAAGTAAAACCAAGGACATGTGGCACGTATTCCAAGTTGAATGGTGGGTAAACACCATAGTGGGCATCGCTTGTGGTTTGTTAATGGCTATAGAAATTGACAAAGACATTATAAAAAATAAGCAATAATTGACATTTAATTATGAGAAATAAGAGAAAAGGTTCAAGGTGAAGAGACACAAATATGCATGCAAGAGAAATTAGAGAAAAATGAAGGAAAATGAAGAAAAAGGAGAATACCAGTGTTAAAAAGACACCAGAGAAATAATTCACAACTTTTGTGAGTTTATATTTTGGCTGTCATACACTCTAGCACACTTAGAGCACTCTATCATTCACTTTGATTTGGAGAAAGACAAGCAAGCAAACAAAGGATAAGCAAATGAAAGCAAGAGAGTGAAAAGAGAGAGTTGGATCAATAGCTATAACAAGAAGATTTTGCAAGGAAAAGGTTGCATGCTTGATTTCCTTGCTAGGGTGTGAATTCATGGTACATGCATTTGATTATTTGATTCATTTGTTGTCATTGGCATGGGTTTTGTTTGGATTGACAGTGGTTTCAGCCTTGCCTTGCCATTTTTTGGATAGCCATGCTGTGATGAGATTCATTCTTGGTTGAGCTTTGGTTTGTTGGAAGGTTTTGGATCCGGTTGAGGTGCTCTTGGGAAAATCCCAAGGGTTGGGGGTGGAGATGGTTTTCTCCGGGAAGCCCTTGACAAGTGGGTGGAGACAAGGAATTTTTTTATTTTTTATTTTATTTATTATTATTATATATATATATATTATTATTATATTTATTATTTATTTATTTATTTATTTTTTTTTCTGGGTATGGTGAAGGAATTTGAGGCATCCAAGCTTGTTTTGGTTTTGTGGTTTCGGAACCCGTTTAGGTGAGACCATGGTAGCTTGAGGGTTGAGGTGGTTTAATCTATGGAGTCCTTATTTGGTTATGTCCTGGTTTATCCCATGAGATCCCACATTCATGCTTGGAATATGGTACAAGGGTGATTGACTGAAAGAGAGATTTGGTTCAGCGCAATCTATGGTCGAGTGGTACGTGGAAGTCCTTGACTTGGTTGGCTTTTGTATATGTTAATGTGACTTATTTTCTCTATTGTTATTAATAGACACATGTACTAGTTATTTTGTTGATCTTGTGGTTGATTTGTCATAGTTTCTATTCTGGTAATATGTTGGTTATAGGCATGGATATATGATGTGCTCTTACTATGGCTCTTGCTCATGATTTGATAAGTTATTTAATGGTTGATGAATGCATGGGCTAACAAGTGTTGTTGCATTTACTTGAGAGGGCATTGTATATTATTAATGATTCTCTGATGAAGTTAGAAGTTTATGATCAAATATGCATTCATGACATATAGGTTCTATGTTTATCATGTGTTTGATGAAATGTTTATCATGTATTAGGCATGTTTAGGTCAAGATATTGCTCAAGTTTTGAATGGTTGGCATTGTATTATCTTAGTTATGTTTATGGAAAGTCCTAGGCAGTTTTGGGTAGTGGTTTGGAGGCTAACTTGAAAAAATGGCATAAATCTTGCCACCACATGCACATAATTAAAAAATTTTGGTCATAACTGCATGTAGGTAGGCTTATGGGTGCGGTTGGAGCCTCATAACTGCATGCACAATGTGTTAAGGGTGTGATTGGGAGGTGAAGCTAGTGAAAGAGCAGTTCCAACTCATGACCTGGTCATTAGAGGTTGTGGAATAACTTCGCTGTGATCTAGTGCTCCCGAGAGGTATCATAAAGTTTTTGGTTTGTTGGCCCCACTACCATAACTAGAACTTGGAGGTCGAGTCATATCATAGTGACACTCAGTTCATGTTTACCCCTCAGAGCGGGTTTCGTTCTCTTTGGGCGACATCTAATACCACAGGGTGGTATTAGAGCTTCTAGGTTCAAACACTTGGACTAGATGGGCCAAATGCATAGTTTTATGCATGCATTGTGATGGTTATGATTATCATGCATGTGGTTATTATTGTAGTTTTGTGTTATCATGCATGATGTTGATATGTTGATGTCATTATATATCTATATCATGCTAATCCAAACTGATTTGTGTAGAAAATATAGCATCCTCTGAAATACATTGAGGTATGATTTTGATTATGTTTCTATTTGGTTTATCTATCATGGTATGTTTGCAGGAAATAAAAGATTAAAGATGAAGAGCAGAGTGGTGGACTACGGTTCGCATGACCCCCTTACAAGCCTGATGTGAATTCTATGGAATGGGAAAGATCAGTTGGGAAACAAGGAGAAGAGTATTCTTTTGATCTGGTAGATGCACTGAGAAGTCTAAGGACAAATATCAAAAGTTGCAAGTTAGGCAATAATAGGATGATTGAAGCATAGGAAAGGCTAGCAAGAGCTCAGGAAAAGTAGGTAGAAGTTAATGTAGTGATTCTACAGAGCTTTTCAGAGTTGCAGAAGCAAGGACAAATGGGGGTCAGTCATGGAGATAGGCAAGAGGAGAAGACTAATGGGGAAGATGGTAACAGGTCTCAGAGGAGACACATATTGGATAGGGAGGATACAATAAAGAGTGACATATTCTTGGATATACCTGATAGGAGGACTGGTATGTATGGGTTTTATTCTAATTCTTCTTTTAGGAGACATCATCGTCATCACCACCAACACAATAGGAGTGAGTACTTGCTAGAGGAGTTCAAGAAAATCAAGCCTCCTACTTTTGATGGGGTGATGAATAAATCAAAATATGCAAAAGCATGACTACTTGGGGACGAAGTTCTTCACATTGCATAACTATTCAAAGAACATGAAAGCCAAGATAGCTACCTTCAGTCTCAAAGGGAAATCAAATATCTGGTGGGAATATGTGAAGAATGTCATAGTAATTAAAGAGGAGATGCCGATTTAGGATGAATTTGAGAGACTCTTTAAGAAGCAATACCTATTCGAAAGATAATATGATGAGAGGGCCAAGGAGTTCTATGAGTTGAAGATGGGTTCTATGAAAGATGACGAGTACACAAGTAGAATCCTAGAGTTGTTGAAGCACGTGCCTTATCTTAAGGATGAGAAAATGAATATTCAAAGGTTCATTAGTGGGTTTCCACTAACATTTAGAGAATGGATTGAGTTTGATGAGCCTCTGTCATTGGAGGAATCCATGAGGAAATTGAAGCATTGTTATGAGTAGTCAAAGCGCAAACTTGATTTCAAGCATGAATGGAAAGGGAATGATAAGACTAAGGTAAAGTGGCCTAAGAAGCATGGGAGATCACAAGATGCAGGCGAGAAAGAAAATGTGGCTCCTTATAAGAAGTTTAATACAACTGAGAAAGGACATAGGTCTTAGCCTAGAGAGTAGCAGAATAAAAGTAACGGTAAGAGACCATTGCAGTGATGAACTTGTGGCAAAGAGCTTGTGCATTTGAGCTTAATGGTATGCCTACATCAACACATCTAAATGCTTTTGGGCATGGAATGACTGTTTACTCACAAGACTAAGGTAGATTGTTATGAGAAGACTGTTAAGTTCTTGGATGATGATGGGAAAATGAGAATTTTGTAGGGAAAGAAGAATCCTACATCAGTGAGGATGGTTACACCTATGCAAGCTAAGCACAGTTGCAGGAAGAAGTGTGTATTGTTTGCAGTGCATATTTCTAGTGACAAAGGGAGGGATGTGGAGGATGAGGAAGTCCTAAATAGGTACCCTATTTTGCAGTAGTTTTAGGATTTGTTTTCTGCAACGATTTCAAACTTACCACCTCATGAAGTGGATTTCTCTATTGATTTGGTACTAGGAGCAACACCAACATCTAAAGCACCTTACATGATGAGCACTCAAGAGTTGGCAGAATTGAAGTTGTAGCTTAAGGAAATGCTTGACAAAGGATACATAGGCCAAGTGTATCACCTTAGAGTGCACCAATGTTGTTTGTAAAGAAGAAGGACAATAATCTTAGATTATGCATTGATTACAGGAAATTGAACAATGTGACCATCAAGAACAAGTATCCATTACCATAAATTGATGATTTGTTTGATCAATTGAAGGGAGAAACAATGTTCTCAAAGATTGATATGATATGATGATATCATTAGGTGCGCATTAAAGAATAAGACATCTACAAGACTACATTCCATACGAGGTATGGGAATTATGAGTTTGTGGTGGTTCCTTTTGGTCTTACTAATGCTCCAGCTACTTTCATGTGCTTGATGAACAATGTGTTGCATCCTTACTTGGACAAGTTTGTGATAATGTTTATTGATATAATCCAAGAATAAGGAGCATGCAAAACACTTGACAACAATGTTGAGATTTTTAAGAGAGCATAACATGTATGCCAAGCTCAACAAGTGCAATTTCTTTCAGTTTCATATCCATTACTTGGGACATGTTGTTTTTGTTGAAATGTGTAACTAGGTTCGGTCTTCATAATGTCTATTGTAATCATGATTTTATATATTTGATATTAAAGATAAAAGAAATTTATTATTGTTATTCTTGATGCATGGGTTTCATGATCAAGATAAATGTATTTATAGGTCAAACACCCATTCAGTTCTTCTAGGTTTGTCAGAGTTATGAAGTCAAAGAGTCATTGGCATACATGTAAGAGGGCCTTTGGGAATGTTTTATATTGTAAGGAAAAAAATTTAAAGTCATAAGTGTCATAAAGAGCCTCCAATGCCTTGTCAAACAAGTTGGCCTCAAGGACAACAATTCGACCTCATACGAAGCATATATATAAGGAAACCTCGACTTCATTTGGAGATACAATTCATTCAAGCAAGAAAGAAGTTCGATCCACTCAAGAAAGAAGCTGAAAGAAAAGGAAAAAGGACTAAGTTCAAGGAAAGGAAGAAGAGAAGCAAGATCAAAGTTTTGGACCTCTCTCTCTGTCATGTTAGGGTTTCTAAAGTAGTTGCTAAAACGAAGTAGTAGAAGAAATTGTTGGAAGTTGAAACTACAGAAGGAACTGCTGGAAGTTGAAGTTGTAGAAGCAACTGTTGGGAAAGTCAAAGTTGAAACATAAATTGTTGGGGAGGTCAAAGTTGCCAGAAAGTTGTTGAGTGAAAATTGTCTACTAGGTCAAAGTAGCTGGAAGATTTCATCAAGAAGGAGACTTTTGAATTGGTCTTAGAGAGGTCTTTGACAAGGGTCTTATGTCTTGAAATTTTTCATTTGAAGTTCTATAAGAAGAGGAATTCTTGTGGGTTTTCCTCTCAAGAGGAGAGGATTTGGCACTGGCTTACAACCTACATTTTTTGTCCTCTTATCTATTTGATCTTCATAGTTTAATAGCTATTTTATGATAAGAACATACTAATAATCAAGTGAAATAAGAAGCTAATCAAGTTAAGTAAAAATACATCACAAGTAATTATCAAAGATAAAGTGAAATCACCTATTCTAGTTGCCCCCAGATTTCTCAACATGGTTTCATAGCTAAGGTGACAACAACAAGGAAAGGCAGCTTGAAGATCATCCAAATGAAGGAGGACACACAAGGGTCGAGCACAATATCACCAAGGAAGAGTACTCATCTCAAGCATCACATCATCACAAGGACAAGAAGACCTCAAGGACCCTACCTCCACCCAAAGAAAGAAGGAATACACTTTTGAAGCATTTTGAAGTCTCCATATTCTACATTTCTACATCCAAAGAAAGCAAGAAGAAGCATTGCCATCATCATCAAGGTGAACTCCCTCTCATTGAAGAAAGGATCACATTTCAAGCATACTTGAAGGAAGACATCTTCATTAAGAAGACATCTTCTATTAACAACAACATCAATAAGGCATCAAGTTGAAGATATCATCAACAAGGAGAATTTTCACTTGACAAGTAGGTATCTTTATATTTATGTCTAAATCTACTATCAACATGATTTCATTCTGCAAGGAAAGCAACGATCTGGTTGGGTCATCGGATTTCCTTGCATGGTAGAAGAGGATAGATTTGGTCCTCATAGAGAATGGAGTTATAGAATATGTTAAGGGTTCAATCTCCAAACCATTTGAAGAGAAAGATCAAGCATTATCAAAGTATATTAAAGGGGAAATAAGGGCTTAAAGAATACTCATATAATCAGTCAATGATTCACTCATCCCTTATGTAGCAAAGATGGAGACATAGAAAGAAATTTGCGAAAATTTGATAGAATTGTTTTTTGTAAGCACTGTAGGAGAATTTATACCATCGAGAACCAAATTATACAAAATGAAGGTATATAAGGATGAAGGAGTAGCCTCATACATTACTAGGGCATCTCAAATAAGATATCAACTACAAGAAAGTCTAAGAGAAATAATTTTTGATAAAGAGATGACCACCGTTGTGCTCAATGCACAACCTAATGAATGGGGCAACTTTGTATCAAGTATATATGGAAATAAGGAAGCCACTCAATTCAGTGAACTGGTCATTATGTAAGATTGACGAATCTAGGTTAAAAGTAAAGAGCGATGTTGCATCAAATGAACAAGTTCAAGCATATGCTTCCATGGTCAGGAGAAAAGGAAAGTTTGGAAAGTTGGATCCTCAGAAAAAGAAGAAGATCGATGAAGAGAAGGATGACATGAATATTCATTCAAAAATATGGTTCGTTGAAGAGAAAGTGATGGAGAAGATGACCGATGCCCAACAATAAAGTGATGATGAAGATTGATCCATGATGAAGAATATGAAGTTCATGACATGATGCAGAAATAATATCCCTACACGAAACTGATAGTACCATGATCTCCACCAAAGAGCACATAGTTGTTTTTGGAAATAAGTCCCTAGTTGAGAGGGAGCTTGGGCAAGTCCCTTGTTAAAAGGGAGCTTGGGAATATTACTTTGATAGCAATGCGTAGATCCTCCATAATTGAGAGGGAAAGATAGACACATCATTCTTGTCTTCATGTTATGAAGAAAGAATGGAGGATTGGGTAAGCATCTGAGATTGATTCCAATACTCTTTTAGGATGTGGTATGGAATCCAATAGGCAAGAGTAGTCGAAGAGGAATTTCCTTAAGGATGTGTTATTCCAAGACAGGAATGGTCCTAAAAGGACATACCTTGTGAACGTTCATATGGGGTATGTGCCTTGAGAGACAATGATGAAAGGTGTCTATTAGTCATTGTCTTGCCAACATTTTGATGAGCCCTAAAATTGGTAACTTGTTGGGCTCATTTGGCCTAATTATCCTTGTTCAGTCCTTGTTCAAATCCTTCATTTTCTATAGTTTATGCATAATTTTCAGTATGTTTATGTCATTTGTACGAATAAGGGAAGTCACTTTTCCTAGGTGGTTAACACGTGCTTATTTCAGGTTTTTGACACATATTGGAGCAAAGTCAAAGCAATCATGGGCTATAAGACAGCCAAGCCTGAGGTGAGGATTCGAAGGGGGGTTGCCTATGGCATTAAATGACCCTTCCTCGGGATCTTCACCCCCAACTCCGAGCTCCATACACCAGTCCTTAGGCCATTTTTAGACCCCTATCCTACCTCCGGATTCATCCATGCACCTTCCCTCACTCATCCATCCCCTAAAAACCGATTTCCAAACATCCTGTAGAAATTCTGAAACATCCTGTAGAAATTCTGAACCATCCTGTAGAACCCCTGCAGACTTCCTGTAGAAGTTCAAAAATGAGGTTTCCTGATAGCCAAACTTTTTGAAACTCTCTGGAAGAGTGTTAGGGACTCCTTAGACCCTCTCTGCACCTTTCCAACCTTTCCCAAGCATTCCTCTTCCTTGATCCACCCTTGCACAATAAAGCACAGTTCAAGCATATGCATGAGGAAATTGACAACTTAATCAAAAATACGAAAAGATGTTTTCTTAGGATAAAGGTAGCGTAAACACATGCATTTTCCCCTCATAGAAGTAATGGAATCTCTTTCAATAGTTTGTACTCTCATCTTTGCATCAGTAGGACTAGCTAGTAGAATTAGGGTTTGCTAGGGTTTGCGCTTTCCTTCAGTTTGTCAATCTATTTTCGCAAGTAGAATAGCTTCCTTTGAGTTAGCTTTCATCCATCACTTAAAAGCTTCTTCTAAGAGCTCATAGAAGTTGGCTAAAGTCCCTAGCGGACTTGTGCCGGCTAACCAAGTGACAACTGCGGCAAGAGCTAGTACTTGTGCATACAGCACCGTCGCTTCCAAGTTTGTTACGAACTACCGGGTTGATAAAAGTAAAGAAGGGAGTCCCAAGAGTTGCAGCATT